>VTPC01001817.1:30954-46174 GCA_011009095.1 Ignelater luminosus
AAAATTTGTTGTTCAATTGGGAAGGGGGAGGGTTCATGCTTTTTATGTAAATCAAGAATTTGAGATGGGTGTACCTATGGCGGTTTTTTGGTCGGTCGTTTCAAGATCTCGCTACGTGTGGCTTATAAACTATTTCCGAGATGGTTTTTGAGGTAAAAGACATATAATCCAGTATCATTGTTATTAGATCAGCATACATTTCATACAAAGAATAGACAATAACGTCAGACTTCCATCTCATTGCTTCAACAGGACTCAGTCTTTTCACGATGTATTTTTTAAGCCCTTAAGTTTGTATTTTAAAAATTCGTTGAAAGAATGGTTAATTAGTAAATATGGAAAGCTAGTCACAATAAGGGAAAATCATAATTTGGGAAAACTTTTATTAAAGTAGCTATGACGATGGTCATAAACTATAATAATAATAATTTCGTAGTTTAAGCAATAACAGATATGCCCATAAGTAGCACTTATATTATCCTTCTTGTTATTGTTTCTTTTACAGCGTGATTTACAGTTTTAGAATTAATTTAAAACCGCAATTTATGTACATGGTTGCCATATGAAGTACACGGATAAAATCCACCACAAACTATTTTCAATTTTGGTCTTAGCAAAATATTACTTCGATTCATTTAGCAAAGCTCATGATAACAAGATTATTCGAAAAAGAAGAACAGCCATTTTGACATTTCGTCCGTACGGAAATAAAAATAAAGTGAAAAAACTATGGGAAAGAAAAAAATAGTCAACAAAAGAATAAAAGAATCAATACCCGGGAGAAGACTGTAAATGCTTGAAAAAAAACTGGAGATTAAAAAAGATAAGGAACCAAGAAAAAGCGAAAACGACCAATAAAAAAATCGAATAGACTAGAAGTGTAAAAGGTAAGCACATGATTAGACAGTGACAATGAGAAAGAACTAAAATTAGAAAAAACAAACTTTGCGCTCTCTTTGATCCCACCTATGATGGCACAGAACGAGGAAAAATGATGTTATGAAATATTCTTTTAGTAGTAGCCTTTATCCGGCTTCTACATTTGTTTGAACCTAAATAACATGTAGACATCTCAATGTGTTTTTCCTTCTCCTATATCATAGTTAACCGACATTTAAAATAACCTGTAGTAGATAAAAGAAGAGAAAACACAAGAAAAGATCAAAAGCTATAAACTGAAAGAAGAAAAATATCAAAGAATACATAATTAAATATTACGCACAAAATTCAATAAATTGGAACCTACACACGAGGTAAAAGAAAAATGGAAGAATTTCAAAAATGCTATACTAAATGTTGCGGTGGAGAGGTATGGAAAAACGAAAATAACAGACAAGAAAATTAAAATACAAATATAAAATCAAAAATTAAAGAGAAAAAACATGCATGGACCAGATATCTAAGCACAAAGAAGACAGAAGACTACGAAAAATACAAAGAAATACAAAAAGAAGTAAAAACAGAGATTGAGAAAGCGAAACAGAAATTGTGGATAAAATTTGGTCAAAAGATGACAGTAAACTATAAGGATAACCAGAAACTTTTTTATGAAACCCTAAAGCAACTTAGACAAAAAAAATTATATAACATGATGAATATAAAAGGAAAAGATGGAAATATAATCACAGAAGAAAACCAAATAATGGAAAGGTGGAAATAGTATTTTGAAACACTAACAAAGTCAGAAATAACCACAGAGGAAATGCAAGAGGAAATAAACAATAATGAAGAAGTAGAACAAATACAAGAAAAAGAAGTAATAGACGCCATACAAAAGTTAAAATTAGGAAAAGCACCAGGAATAGACGATATAACACCGGAAATGGTAAAGTATATGGGCGAAGAAGGAACAACACAACTTACAGAATTATTGAACGAAATAATGAAGACCACAAAAGTACCAGATGAATGGAATGTAAGAATCATACTACCTATACACAAGAAAGGAGATAAAAGAGTCTGTGAAAATTATAGAGGAATAACGCTAACAAGTGTACCTGCAAAAGTATTTACAAGAATAATCGAAAAAAGAATTAGGAATAAGATTTAAAAATACAATAGAAGAAACCCAATGTGGATTTAGAAGTGGGAGAAGCACACAAGACCTAATATTTACAATAAGACAAATAAGTGAAAAAGTTGTAAATAAAAACAGAGAAATACCTACGTGCTTTATTGACTTAGAAAAAGCATTCGATAGGATAAGAAGAGAAGATATATGGAAAGCACTAGAAAGAAGAGGTATAGATAGATAAAAGCAATATTGAGGTAATAAATCAATGTACAAAAATAACAGCAACATAGTTAGAATCGACAATGAAGAATCAAGAATATTCGAAACAAAGATAGGAGTTAAACAAGGATGTGTGTTGAGCCCTCTTTTATTCTCAGTAGTATTAGATGAAACAATAAAAGAAGAAAAGAAAAAGATGAAGACATTAAAATTGGGATATTGGCAAATGGAACAAATAGAAATAAACGAATTTATGTTTGCAGATGATATGGCTGTAATGGAAGATACAGAAAATAATCTACAGCACAAATCTAGAAGTCCTAGAACAAGAATTGAAGAAAATAAACATGAAGATAAATATAGAGAAAACAAAAAGCATTAAAATGTCAAAAGAAAATAAATCACATAATATGCGACTACAAGAAAAACAAATAGAACAAGTAAAAAGTTTTAAATATTTGGGATCAATAATAGAAAGCAATGGAAAAATAAAAAAGGAAATCAACGATAGAATGGGAAAAACAGCAAGGATGTTTAGTAAGATGAAGACGGCATTTTTAGGGAAGAAGGAAATGCCCAGTAAAATAAAAACAGACGTAGTTAAAAAAGTAGTAAGACCGAAACATGGACATTAACAGAGAAATCTAAAACACGCCTGAATGCAATGGAAATGAGATTCTTAAGACGTATAGAAAATAAAACTAAGAGAGACAGGATAGAAAATGATGAATATCGGAGAAAACTACAAATAGAACCCATATATGAAAAAATAGTAGAGGGACAATTAAGGTGGTTTGGACACATGTGTCGTATGTCAAAAGACAGACTAGTAAAAAGAGTGTACAAGTCGCGAGTGCCGGGTAAAAACAAAAAAAGAAGACCCAGAAAAACATGGAATGACGGTGTGCGAGAAGAAGCAGAGAAAAGGGGAATAAAATGGGAAGGAATCAAACAGGTAGCCCAGGACAGAAAACTATGAAAAGAAAAGTGTAAGAGAAACCAACTCCCCCAGCCTTACATCTAACAGTAGAAAGGCATAGGATTAAGTAAAGTAAGTAAAGTAAAATAACCTGGAACAGATTATGCAATACATCCCACTTTATCTTAAATTTATTTTGGTAGACTTATGACGTTACCAAATATAAATTCCCCATAAGACATTAGAATTTTAAGATCGAAGCAGGGTTGACATCTTCAAAATTTAAAAATGTGAGTTTTATTTTAATAGTAGGTGAGTCATTAGAAAATATTAAAGCATGTATTAATAATAATAACAATAATGAACTGTGCACAAACACAACACAGTATTTGCAATAAGTTAATAGTAACAATTTATTGGAGAGGCAAATAATGATTAGTAACTTATTAACCATTCACTGTAAATAATGATCCATTATTTTAAATGTCAAACACTATTATATTATTTTATTTTAAGGTCTACATGTATTTGAACTGACGTACATAAGTAATAATATTGTAGTTCTAAAACGATTTTAATATTTTTAAACCAATGTCTGATTATGAGAATGGTGGAAAGAAAACAAAAATAAAATATCATACATACCAAAAATATCTAAGAAAAATAATGCTATTTAGAAAATAAAAACAACTGATAGCCTTTTAATGGTTTTAGTTACAACACAAGCATGCTCTTGGATCTTCTCAAATAATCACGAAATATACAACGATATGGAATACATTCTCTGATATTTCCAAAGAAATCAAATATTGTTAAATCTAGTAAACATCTTTTTGAATGATTTCAGTACTTACATCAACGTGTAACGGAAAAATTCAATTCGCAAAATAGAATTATCGACAAAAATAATCTTAGAGAAAAACTATTTCCACATGTTTTGCTTTACTTTCACCGTCCTGACACTTATTTAATATTATAAAACAAATATTAAAACTGTAATGTAACACTGATACATAATCTTCTTTTTCACGCACTGGAGGTTTCGTTTGCCCGACTGAACTATTTTACACACATTTCGATAACGTCAATGTAATTTTATCTTTCTGTCGTTAATTGCTTTTAGATTTACTTTTTGCTGCTTATTAGATAAATAGATGTTGATGTATATAATAACGAGAACATTACGATTATTTCCGGGCAAAAATATTCGTATATAAGAAGATTGTGACGTCGCGGATTCTTGTTTGTACGTTTTGTGTATCAAAAACGTGTTGTCTGCGTGGGGATTTTCTTGATGACCGTAATAATGGATAATACTATAAACCTGTTATATAGTATTTTACGGAATTTCTAGAAACGTGTGGTTTTTTACTATCTCTTTTGTTTATAATCAAACTTCAATTCTTTTAAATAACCTTTAAGTAAGATCCGAAATTTACGTAACTAATGGGAATGAAGAGTTTAAACAAGTTTGTGTTTCCTTTGTTAGGCATTTTGAGTGATAGTATACTACGTATACGAAGAGTAAATTTGACACATATACTATGTAGAGCTAAAATAATATGGCATGGCTATTAACAAAAAATTGTTATAGTAGAGTAATAATTACAATAATTATGCGTAAATATCATTGAAATCTTTAATGGTATAGTTACGTTGTAGTTCCTTAATTGCACACATAGCCAAATAAACCATTACAAAAAGATGGCAATAAATTTTAAATTTAAATATGTTTAGTAGCGGCACCACTAAGATCTACATACAGGTTGCCAAATAAGTTTCCTACAGAATGTTGCAATAATCTGTAGGCAAACGACGGCGTCGTTATTAAAAGGTTACGTTCTAAGATTATCTTCAGCTATACAGGGTGTAACATAGAAAACGGAACCAGCCTTTAGACCCTTATTTATTATCCAGTCTTGGTAAACTAAAAATCAAATGAAATGGCTCTTGGAATGCTATAAACTAGCCGTCAGAGATATTGTTCGCAACGTCCTTATCTTTTCCAGATTTGAGTAGACATTTTTAAACATGTCATTTAGGTTTGAAAATGCAATTATTTTGTCGAAATCTTTAAAAAGAAAATTTGATTTCAGTTATTTAAGAAAATACAGTATTTCTTTTAACTTGAGTCTAGAAAATCAACAAACTAATGGAATTATGCGTAAGTTTCCTTTAAAGTTATATAGTCCAGGGAATAGAGGCTGGAAAAAGGGGCCTTTGTTTGCAAAAGGTTATGTAGTTCTAATTCTTGGATATATTGTGTATATCGGGGCCCTAATGAAAAACTCAAGTTTTTGACCTCGTGGCAAAAACGATTAAAATTCCGGACTTTTTTCAGTTTTTCAATAATATCTTTTTACCAAAGCATTAAAGAGGAACAAGTTTTAATTAAAAGTTGTAGAGCATTACATTTGCTACAACTTTTGTATAAAAATTGTTTTTGTAGAACGATTAGCTAGATAGTTACGCTTCATCAAAGTTACCAATTTTTCGTAAAAACGATACTTTTTTGAGATTCTTGATTTTGTTAAAAACAGTTCTATTACTATTTAATTTATTATTATTATTATTAATAATAATATAATGTTAATTACACATAAAACGTATACTTCTTCATCATTATGGTGTTGACAATACTGTTCGCTATCACCTATTTTCCAAATCTGCTACTGACTGCAAGTTCAATCTTGTCAAGCTGCCACCTACACAAAATGCTGCTATGTACAATGTCTTCCGCACGTATCACCAAGTCCAGACATGGATGAGCAAAATGAAAAACCGTCTGGACTAGGGATGGAGAAAAAACAGTAAAGGACTTGTTTCTATTAAAACCACCAGGGATACAGCTCATCAGTCAATCCTGACTTTTATCTCCTGTCACTGCAAGAAAGGATGCACTAGGTCTACAGCCGTAGAAAGGCCCGACTCAGGTGCTTTATCATTTGTAAACATTACTTTGGGCAAACTTGTGAAAATACAGCGGACATCATAACTGATGAAAATGAAGAAGATGATCCAACTGAGCTGTTAATGGAAAAAGTTGAAAAAGAACTGGCTGAAACTTCGAAGCCAGAAACCATAGCTAAACATAGAAAGTTATAATTTTCTTATTATCATAGTATCTGCATTATCATAATATCTCCTATTATTATAATTATCAAAATTGGTAATCTGCTGCTTCATCTTTCCATTTTAATGTTGCTATTTTAATTGCCCATCAGGTTTCATGATTAATATTTTGATTTATATAAATTCATTTATGTGAGATTAACATTATATTATTATTATTATTAATAATAACAATAAATTAAATAGTAATAAAACTGTTTTTAACAAAATCAAAAATCTCAAAAAGTATCATTTTTACGAAAAATTGGTAACTTTGATGAAGCGTAACTATCTACCTTACCGTTCTACGAAAACATTTTGCACACTAAAGTTGTAGTAAATGTAATTCTCTACAACTCTTAATTAAAACGTGTTCCTCTTTAATGCTTTGGTAAAAAGATATGATCGAAAAACTGAAACAAGTCCGGGAGTTTAATGGTTTTTGGGGATTTTTGGCCCACAAGGTCGAAAACTTGGGTTTTTCATTAAGGCGCCGATATACATAATATATCCAAAAACTAGAACTACATAACCTTTTGCAAGTAAATATATCTCTATTCCCTGGACTAATATAACCTTTAACATATTTTTGCATTGTAAACCAATTTTACTCCACTAGGCTAGTACAATAATTAGAAATAAACATGACAAATCTATCAAACACAATATAAAGCTTTATTTTGTTGGAATTAAGATTTAAGTTGTAAAAATGTTATTGATTTAAATAATTTGTTATTATACAAAATAAGTCATTTGCATTTTTGTGGCACAAAACATTTAAAGATTCTTTTATACGGTTTATAGCAAGCCATGACGTGCTTTCGGAGGTCTGATATTCAAACTTGAATGCGTACAATGCATAGGTTTGCTATAGTACGCATCCTATGTTCAATTTAAATAAACAGAAATCTTGTCGAAGTTGATCGGCACGGCACTGCCTCGATCGTCAGAGAAAATTGATTTATTTTGTTTTTTGGAGATCAGGAAGACATTTTTCAAAGTGAACTGAAGCTTTTTGTAAATAATAATTGACTACTCTACCTATATCTATACATGAAGAGATGTTTGAGTGAAACCACGTAGGGCACCAGTATAGAGTTTTAAATACAGAAACAAACACAGACGATGTTACTATAGGCTAGATTATTTATAGTATAGAAGTGCCATTTCTATACAACTGACAGTTCATGTTATATTAAACTCCATCAGGGACAAAACAAAAGAAGTTTGGTGTTGCTTGGTTCGAAATCCGATCTCGATGTAACACTCCGTTACCAGGATACAAACGAAATTCGGGAAAAACAAAAAACGATCACCGGTACCAAAATCATTGAATAGTTTTTATGCCCGTGTTTACAGCCAGGACTTGAACTAGTTAATGCTTGACTCCAGCAAGTATGGCTTGGACGTGATCCTTTACTACCAACTACGAAAGTCCCATGTTTGAAAGACAACCCGAAAGATCTAGGAAATGATTAGCGATGGTATAGATATCTGGTAACTGTCTTATTGTCTAGTCTATTTAAAAGACTACCCAAGTTTTTGATATTCTTTATTATTAATTTTTTACAATTACAAATTCTGCAAAAACATGCAATATGGCCAACTGCCAGAGTTAAAATGTGCACAAGATTCAATTTTTCGAAATCGCTCTCATATGTTGATCCATTGAGTACCATTCAAGACAGAAATTGATATCTTGATATCGTGTTTCGTTCCAAAGATATGCCAAAAAGCCTCCCACGGGTGATACCTATTTAGTGAATATTTGGTACTTTTCGAGATTCTTTGAAATAATGATATGTCTGTTTTTTTTATCGAAAAACTAAAGTTGTAGAAACATCTCTCATTTACAAATTTACAAACGCACTTTGCTTATTTCTTTCCGTTACAAAGGCAAAATATTTGAAATTGAGTTTTGTCAATATGCTGTAACTTAAAAAGATAAAAAAGAGTTTTGGTGAATTTGCAGAGATATGCCTAAGAAAGAAAGGGATCCTTAATTCCATTTTGGTATCTGTTAAAAACTCAATTGCGGCCGTACTGGCAGACAGCTATCAGCATTTTATCAAGTTTGGATATGTAGATAGATAGCCTGGTGGTCCTAAAAGACAGCACTCCTACTTACGGTCTCTCAATGCTCAAGTAAAGTTAAACTGTCTAATAGTATATTCTTTTTTATTTTCTCACTAAATTGCTGATAGAACAAAGCTATTTAACCAACATACAGGTTAGCATCTTTTTCTTGATGAAACTTTTTTATTTAGGATTTATTTAATAGATTGTTTATTAAAAAGTGCATGAGATATTGTAGGATTTTTGTTTAATCTAGTTGACCAAATAAACTACTGATGAACTTAATGTTATTGTTCCGGATAGCAAAGTGCTGACGATATTCGCTAGCAATATACCCTATTATAGAGTAAATGAAGCACACATATCGAGTTATACCGACCGGTTTCGAGACTGGAATTGAGAAAAAAAGCTATTGAGTTTGGAATTGAATCTGGGGGGTCCCATGACCTTGCAGTACATAGTTGGTGCCCAAAGAGAATAAATAAACTTACGAATTATGTTGTAATCTTGGTTTTTGCAATTAAATACAGCGTGAGTAAAAAGTAACGAATAATTTCTAATTTTTGCGATACATAAAAGCTTTTGCAATGCCCTTATTTATTTTTTTATTTACTTTGTTTTAATTGAGAGTACCAATAACAGATATCATACAAATACATCATTTAATTTGAACTACAGCCAGTAAATGTTCAGATTGCTGCCCATCAACAAAGCTTGTAAAAATCGCAAAAAAGATAAGTTTCCATTTAAAAAATCGAAGATGACGTCATCGTTTTGGAACAAATGAGTACTGGATGGTGTTGCAACATTAAAATGTGTATTTTTATAATGAAAAATCGACCTTCCTCAAGATTTTCCAATATAATTGCTCATAGAAAAAAATATGAATTTTATGCGTTACTTTATATTCACGCTGTATAATAAAATATTATAATAAAAGACTACAAGAGAAAAATTATTTCTTTAAGCAAAACAAGAATTTATTAACTAAAATCAATCAACTGATATTTGTTTTAGTTACGCAGGGAACATTGTCTTTTGATTTACAATTATAAACCACCATCGCGTCGGCGTGCGTCGTTCTTATTCCTATAAGTTTGTGAAAGTGCTATACAAACGTCAAAGTTATTTCGCTTTAGTAGAATTTATGTAGATAGAGCATCTCTAACATTAGAAAATAAACAATTTTTCCTCTGTAGCATACTTTGTACCCATTCGTATTTCAACTAAATTCTGTATATTTTTCTTTCTGTGGATATTTGACCTATCTATCTAAAAAACCCAAGTTTAGTTCCGCCAGTTTTTAAACGAGTATGACGATGAAAGGTAAAGAATGTAGGTTTTGTACCCGCATCGACACCACACTGTGGCCTTTGCATTTGTAGAAGAAAGAATAATTCACAGGATGTCAATATTGTTCTGCCTTCTTACGTAAAAACCCTCAGGCAAAAATTAAAATTTTCCAAACGTTATATTTACCTGGATTTGGTCGTCATCTACAAGTAAGAAATATTAAACACAACTGAAAGTATTTAAACGGTTTGTGATGTGAATAACTTCTAAAAAACCTCTCGACTAGTTATGTTTACGTATATACTAGTAAAAAAAGTATGCTACATACGTATACATTAGATTTTATTTATGTATATCTGAAATACTTAGAATCATTTTGTACAAACAAAACAATATAAATAATTTCTTATAAAACGAAGTTCGTGTTTTTTTTACTAAATATTATAGGATTTATCTACTCTATTAATTCCTTGAAACAATCATTACAGATCGACTTGATTTCCCTCTTTACTAAATAATCAACTGTAAATTACACTTAAAAAGCTATAAATCACGTTTGCCTCATGCAAATTGTGGAAATAAAAATATGAATTTAGTATCATCATTCATCAATATCGTCTTTCACGAATAGTTCAGTTGTTTTCCTAGAATTCATAGAGATAGAAAGAAAACAGCACGTATACATCTGCACGTTAGAAAAGAAACAAACCATAATTAAAAAAAGCAATAAAATATTAAGTTAAGAGGAAAATTAAGATTTTAATGTACTTTTAAGAACAGATTCTTCATGCTTGATTAAATGTAACTGTGCATAGTGAATCTGCTGTAATTACTTTCACTTTATCGTTGATTCTTGGCTCATTAGTTCATTTAAATTGAAATAACTTGCACTGTATAAGGAGGAGCATTTAACGCAAAAATGATTAATAATCTTTTATTTGATCGTCATTTCTTTATAATCATTTTAGATCAGAGATCACTCTTCCTGACCGGAAGAGCTAAAGTAAAAACAAACCTATTACCACATAAAAATCATTTTTTATTATCCAGTAAATACTTAAAAGAATAAAACTAGCCAAATTGATTATAGTAGATTTACTTGTTCCTAAATAGTAGGCCAATTTCTTTTTATAACATTTAAACCAATTTTAATAAAAAAATGTTGATTTGTGTTTGAACTTTAACCCAGAACTACGACCTCAGATTTAGTTCAAGTTAATAATAAATCTATAATCTATAGTAATCTACCATATCAGCTTAATCGTTTTAAGAATAATTTTATTTTTATTACTGCGTTTACGTCTACGTTTTAATTTTATTACATTATTTCTCTGTCAATTCGTTTCTGAACCTTTAAGATTTTTTATTAAATGTGCAATTCTTATAATTTGTTTACAATACACGGTACAGTAAAGTGTTTGCACAGCATCAGTCTTTCTAAAGAAAATTGAATTGAGAGAAATATCCATATCCTAGTTATATTTACTAGTAGGTATAGGTCATAGGTCTTGACGAAAACAAGTTACATAATTAAATATACCTAGCAATCCGGCTTATTGGCTATTGAAAGTCCTATACTTTTATTTGTAATATTGATTTTTCTCATTATGTTTGTTGAAGTGAATACTGAATAAATATATCTCTATCAGAAGACAGATCAAAATTAGATACGATCAAAAGTAACCAGTAATAGTTTAATAAGAACAATTCTTTGTACGTAAGAATTCAAGTTGCAATGTCGAAAAAGAGGGGATTAGTCATCATTAGTGTGACAATCGGAAAGTCTACAAAAATAGTACTAATCTTACTAATTCTATTTAAATAGCTTTCCTGCGCAGACTATAGCATACACAAAAGATTCCAAATAACGCAGACATATTCTAATTCATATTAACTTATGAATAATAAAATAGAAATATTGTCTGAATGTTATTTGGATCAGAATTATGGCTAAGCAAATTCTCAGGAGAGTATAATTATAATACACTGTACACAAGGTTGGTTTGTTAGCTAGCAATGTAGTTACAACGTTATTATTTTACTCATGCCATGGATTTAAAAAAGAATTACTCTTTTTATTCAGTTAGTAATGTCCTTCCTGTTCTATTTAATGCCATATGACAAATTCTAAAACCTACCATTACCTTCTGTTGTGATGTTCATATGAAATATGATTGTTAACTTTTATTTAAGAAATAAGTAATTAAATGTTGAACAATTTATATCAGATCAGGCTTAAATGAAGTTTTATATCCAAAATTTGCACAAAAAGGACAGGTTTGTTTGAGGTATGGGAACCTTTGTACAGAATTCTGTAAAAAAAGATATTGCACCATGGTAAAATAAGATAAACAATTTATACAATAGAATTTAATGTTATACCCGACAATGTGTATAAATAAATTTATAATTCTATCTTCTTAATACATATCATTTCCATAAATTTAATTGTTTAATTAAAAACCTTATAAACTAATAAATAAAGGTTTATCCAAACAGTAAGAGTCAACATTAATAGCAAATATTCCTGATACGGTCTATAATCTATTTGACCGTTGTGATGAATCTACAATAAACTATAGTATGTTCTTATTATGTAATCAAAGTTTAAAGCATTGACATGCATATGTCGCAGGGATATGATAAAAAAAAGGGATTTGATCAAATCCCTAAGAGAGTTGATCAATTCACGAGAGATGTTAAAATGGCAACTAGATCTACTAATTCCCCTAAACAAATCCAGTAATTTGATCAAATCCCTAAATAGATTTAGTGAAATGACAAAATTAACATCCGGCGTCCGTGCCAGCCAGCTCAGGCGAACACATTGAAACTGTGCACGGTATGTCAATCTAAAAAGAAATTTCCAAGGAAAGCAATCGTAGTTTACCCAATTGTGTCCAGCGACTTCAACCATCGTGCTCAAATCGATTTACAGTCGACTCCAGACAGAAATGGCTGTTACATTATCAGGAGCACGCGACGAAATTGAGCTTTTTGTGGCCGTTGATTCCGAAAAGAGCAGCTGAAGTAGCAATGGAACTATTCAATCTTTCTAAAAGTTGGTTGTCCTCGTATACTACAAAGTGACAACGGCCGTGAATTTACGGCTGCTGTAATACAAGAATTAACTACCATGTAGCTAACATGCAAAATTGTTAATGGTCGACCTAGACATCCAGCAAATCAAGGATCGGTTGAGCGATCAAATCAAGATGTCAAAGCTATGTTACGTGCTTGACTAATTGACAATAACACAAAAAACTGGGCTATTGGTTGTTACTTCGTTCAATTTCAGAAGAATTCTTCTTTTCACCTTACCATTAAACGATCACACTGTAAAACCTTATTTGGGACAGAGCCAAAAACAGGGTTCCAATCTACTCATATCCCAACAGAATTGGTTGAAACGCTTGTTACTAAAGAGGACCTGGATCAGTTTGTTAAACAGCAACGCAACGCAATTGCAGGAAAATTATCTTTATTCGAAGGTCAAGGGTTCAAAAAATGTTCTTGTGAAAAATCAAAAGTGCAATGCAAAACTAATAGACGTGTCTGACAAAAAAGGAACGTCCTTTGTAACTCAAGATGCCACAAATCCACAACGTGTTTCAATAAAAAATAAATGAACATTATAATTAAGCTCCATTTAAAAAAATATATGTACTACTCTATTTTGATACACTTCGTTTAAATATTCTCTAGTTGATTAGTTTGAGATAAATAATTAAAATGATATTTTTAATGAATGTTTGGTTTACTACATAAATCTTCTTAATAGCTTAGAAATGTTATTTTTGTCATCCCACTAAATCTGTTTAGAAATTTGATCAAATTACTGGATTTTTTTAGGGAAATGGCCATATCTAGTTGTTATTTTAACATCTTCCGGGAATTGATCAATTCTCTTAGGGATTTGATCAAATCCCTATTTTTATCATATCCCTGCGACACATATACGTAGCGTAAAACATCTTTGTCAAACTATGTTAGAACCTTTTGCATTTGCTGTACTATATTCAGATAACCACTTCTCAATATCTTCTCTATAACTATTTTTTATCAACTGAATATTTTGTGAAATTTTATCCAAAGCGCTTTTAAGAGTCTCGTTTGGCCACGTGGTACTTAAAGCTTGTATCTGTAAAAGTTTTGTGCAACATATAAGTATATCAACAAATTGTAGTTTTGTTTACCTCTTTAAATTGTTCTTCGGTTGTACATTTTGCGCTTACGTAAGAAACCAGTTTAGAACGACTGAAACAAAATATGGAGAATTAAATAGAATGTACACACAAGCAATACTTTTTGCACCTATCTAACTGTAAAATGATAATATGGTAAAAGAAGTCAATATGCTAGCTATTTTATTTTTGAAAGTTTTCACAAGAGTGTGTTTACAGCATTAATTATGTGGATTGTCTTAACTAACATAAATGTACTACTGAGTAGATATGCGCTAAAATTATCAGGTTTATATTTTATGTAGACCTTTTTCATATATTCAAATATTAGTACAAAAAATTAACTTATCTCGCCAAGAATAAACTGGAAACAAAACTTTCACAGAAATCCTTTTCTGACATTTTTGTATTTAACAAAATTTAGATTTTTAAGGTTTTTTTTTATCAAAATCTTATGCTAAATAGTTTCTTTATTAAATAGATAATTGAATTTCTGCAAGAGAATCCATCATCATTCCACTTGCATCGGTACAAACAATAAGATTTTACAAGAGAACTTAGCCACAAGTGGTAGGCCTGTTCCATCAACTGTTTTGATCAGCATCAGAATAAAAGAGAGCTAAAACTTTTTATCCTTCCATTATGGTTTACAATAATCGTATCTATAAATAATTATATAAGTATCATTTTAAATAAACAGTAAACTAAGTTTTACTTGTGTTATTCTAAATCTAAATGAAAGTTGACAACGTAAGAAAATGCAATTTAGCAATAAAACTGTTAATACCTATCTTGTTGCAGACTAGGAGAGTATAAATTCTTCTATTCATTTTAGGGACACCTTGTATTATAACCAAAATCAATATTCGGAGCTTGTAATTAATTTACAACTATTTCCTTATTCTATATTTCGTAATTTAACTTAGATAGGTAATTCTTTATTAATAAAATGTAAAGTATTGCACGCTAAAATGTCTTGTACAAGTTCTTGCTGGATTAGTTAGTAATCAGTGATTACCAACCATGAAATCACTATTTCCCAGCTGATAAACTACTGTTCTACCTGCTTCCAGATTTTGACCAAAAATGCTAACTGTTTTCACACTGTTGACCTCCCATGGTTAATTCTGATACGAATTGATAAGTAGTATGCAGTAGGGTGGGCCGAAAAAACATAATTTTTTTCAGGTCGTAATACCGCGGAAAAGTTGCGAATTGGGGAGACTAAAAAGGGATAAAAAAAGAAATAAAATCGGTTTATCTCTTCCGGTCACGCATGTACTCTAAAGTTTGCCGACATTTGGAAAAATTCACATTTTTACGATAATTTTAACATTTTTAAATTAGCTTCTTCTCAAATGTAATAGCTCAAATTCCTATGTATTAGAATCATAGAAAATAATG
>VTPC01001819.1:0-11462 GCA_011009095.1 Ignelater luminosus
TTTTTATTAATTAAAATTACTTAGTTAGCCTTAGTGAGTGTGAGTGTTTCTTTCTTACTACAATAATGAAGTTTTGCCATGTAATAGAGGATCAAGAGTTGTTATTGTTCCTGGGGAATGCTTCTTTAACATGAGTTATTCTTTGGGTTGGTTTTTGAACTTTATCACAATTTCCCCTTTGTTAAAAGTGTACTACACATGCCTAGGACGCTCTTGTTTTAGGATGTCGCAGACAATTAATAATATAAAATCCTGGGATGTTCAGTTGAAAAATCAATAAATGTGTAGTAGTCTTGTGTAGAGATCACGCTAAGTGGTTGTTACAGCGACTTTGGGAATATTCTCCCAGGTGTAGAAGTGAAAAAGGCATCCAGACAGTAAACATGCCCACCGTCGAAAAATCATCGATAACCTAGTTGGAATTTTCCAGCGAATTTTTTTCTCATGATAGATTTAATGTCGTTCTTGGAAATAAAGTGATTGTTATAATTGAAATATTGATGGTATTGATTAATGTAGTAAAGAAGATTTTTTTATTGTTTAGTGACAAATCTAAAGATCTTTTTTGCTTTTTCATTTACCATCACACTAGCTGATTTCCAGATGTGATTTATCTTGCAAACGTTAGATATTCAAAAACTTCTTTTTTCTAGTCAAGCTTCTATGATATATCACTCTACCCAGATTGGAAAACAAAACAGTAATTAGATTTCGTCAATTTAGACGAGGTTACTCAAACTTTGGATTTCTGGACTAAATTCTTGTCTGGCCATAGAGTGCATTTGCAGAAATAGTCTCCCGTTTTCGATTCTCAAGTAGTCTGCTGAAAGTTCGTTTCTTTTTGTGAACAGTAGATTTTGGCTAATAATCTGGGATTACCTTAACGGGTGCACTTCAAAATGATTATTTTGCATTACGTTTTGGAAGTTTGGAAATTGTCAAATTTACATCGTTAGCTTTTTTTTCAAAAGAATAGCAGATCTAATTTAAAACTAGAAATTCAACATCAAAAAGTCATTGGTGTCTGAAAGTCAATTCCATCTTGTTACCAGTCGTTTTAGGCAACTGACTTCTGACTGGTGGTAATACTCAAGTTTTAGTATGCAGCAGTTTTTATACAATAGAAGATTCAGATGACAACGACTAGCTTATCAAGCCTATAACTTTCTTCTGCAATTTGATATGGGATTTAACTCTAATAAATAAAACGTTGTATAAGAATTCAAATTGGCACCCTGTATCGCAAAACAGGGACACTCTGTGTATTATTTGTAGTTGTGCTATTAAAAGCTTAGACTCTGATTTTTATTATATTATTTTTATAAAATGTTATTTTATGCTCCAGATTTCTTGCAACCTCGGCGACCTTGCATCGAGATCTCTCGTTTTGACAAAAAGAAATCGACTTTCTAATGTTTTCAAGTGATCGTTAAACGAAACATTGTTTGAGATTTACATTGATATCAAAATTCCGTTATTTTAGTAATGTAAGCATTTAAGCTGTGAAAATTAATGAATTAGTGTTAGCATGGTTGGCCATGGCCAAAATCGATTCTATTACAGAAGCTTAAAAATGCGTTTTTAGAATCTACCGGTGGGCGTTAATCAATGTTACGGTATCAGGTGCCACTATTTTTAATTTTTTTCTAAAACTACGCTTTTTCTATTTTTAAGATTCTCAACTGTTTTCGATTTTAGTTGTTTTAGTTATTTGGAGATGCATGTTGGGGCGTCTCGGTATATTTTTTTGAGTTTTGGAATATTTAAACCTAAACATGGGGACTTTTAGTGCAACCGTCTCTTGTTATATTATGAGCAGAACATTGGTGACGAATGTCAAATGAAACCGGAATTGATATTTTTATGAAAGTATTAAAGATTGTTTATCGAATGTTGTACAATAAGTATTTTGTAATCCAAGAGAATGATCAAATGTTCGTTTGTTGGAAAGCATAACCGAGAACATAAATCATTAGATTACGAAGTAATTAATTATAATTTTATAACTAAAAGCAGTGGTTTACAAAGACATGCCACAATTACTTACAAACTGGCTCATTCTACCCGGTTTATATGAAGATTTAAAACGATTTTCGGTGGTAATTAATTAGGGAGATGATGAATATTCTTAATGGTTTTTTTATACAATTAAGTTTTTACAGAGTTTAATTACAAAATATGGCAGTATGTTAATTAATTTTATGTGTCTCTTGGTTAACGATTAAGATGATTTTCCTTAGATACAGAATGCAGACATACAGAGTGTTAAGTAGTAGCAGTCGCGGTTGAAGAGGATCGAGCAGGCAATTAATCATTATAGTTTTCCATACTTGAAGATTTATCCATTCTTCTTTACCCAAGAAGAGAAGGGGAGGTTTCTTACTTATTTGCTAATGGAGGTTAATAGATCGTCAAACTTACGACAGTTTTATCATTTTCATAAGGAAAATGGCTCGTGTATTTTTACTGTCTATAAATTCGAGGAAACAAGCCGTTTTATTTAGGAGAAAATGCTTAATTAGTTCTTGGGAAGCGCGAAAGTTTGTCGACTGCGCATAACATAAAAATAAATAATACTTTTATTTGCTTAGTTGTTCTGCAAGGAATTCAAAGACAAAAGGGGAAATAAGTGAGTCGCAAAAATGCATTGCATCGTTCGGAGAAATAAGAAAAGCGGCGTTTCAAAGTGCCTAAGCATAACTGACTGCCTCTGCTTGCTTTGAAATCTAAACCGTAACAGCGACTCGAATATAAATGGGGCCATTTATAAATTTTGTGACGTTTGTTCATGCAAAGGATCATTTCCGACATATCGAAACGATTTGAAAACACATTCTACAAATGGTTGTATATAGGAAGGGCTGCAGATTCATATAAAAGGGATATATCCTAAATAGGTGAAATTTTGAATATATTTTTTATTCCATTACATCTTGGAGTAGAAATTTATTCCGGAATATATATATGTATATGTATATATGTAGTACTATTCGATACCGGAGCCTAAAATTGTGTTCGCTGGAACAGTAATTGCTATAAATACGTAATAATTTAATTACAACATTCCAACGTGTGTAGGTAATTTCCGGTTAATAATTGTTAATGAAAGGCTTAATTATAGAGGGCGCTTTTATTTAATAATTAAATCGTTATTTGCAATTTCTAAAACTGCATCCAATACAAAAGCAGTCGATACTATTATCAACCCTAACCTAATACAATTAGCCATTTACTTTTATAACCGCTGCTTTTTTCGTGCTACCGCTTTTGTTTTATCTTTATTTGAGCTCGTAATGAATGTTATAATGATTTTTTAGACGCAGAGACACGATGCGAACGGGGAGTTCCAAATATTAATGTCAATAGTGTTTGCGAACGTCATTGTTCTTAAAACGAGCGACCCTTATCAGAACTTTTCAATGTTTTTATTGCGGAGGGTTCCGGTTTGGATCTCTTTCGCTACCCGTGTTCACATCGTGTAATTCATTTCGAATTATTTGGCATCTAATTAGTCAATTTGTGGGTTTATCATGGCTGCCGGACCCCAAAATAAAATATAATGCGTACGTGAGAACCAACCGTTAAATTTTCCCAAAAATTATCTATTGTTCAGAGAATCCGTTTTGAAATAATGAATCCTATCGTACGTGGCATATATTTCCAGCACTTGTGTACAGTCATGCGAGTATGAAAAATTGTTTCATATCGATTATTTCTATTATTTCGAAGCAGAGATTGAAAAATTGTCTCAAAGTACGTATTTGTGGCAGGTCATTTATATAGAATTATTATTTTTTAAAATACGATTCTATCTAAAAGCCTTTTGCCAAAATCAGTTCTCAATTTATAAATTATTTGAAATGTTCGCTTGTTTGTTTCTTCGATCTATATATATATATATATATATATATATATATATATATATATATATAAGAAGATTTAAGGATTATACTTATTTTATTTTAGGAAAATAAATTAAGTTGCCAATCTTAATTGATGCAATCAGGTTCAACACCAAGCTTACAAACAACTTCTGAATTATAAATTCAGAGAAAGTGTCATGATACTCAACATTAATTTAATGATAATAAATTTACAGACATTCATAAATAAGCAAATATTTGTATAACTTTTACTTCCCTACGTGAAGCAATTATTAATCGTCGACCTAGAAAACTTAAAGAAAGCGCAGCTTGTTAGTAAGAACGGTTTCGATATACTCAACAAATCTAATCGGTTCGTAAAAAAATCAAACCAAACTATAAGCACTTCGAACAGATAGGTATAGGTCTGAAAATCTAGACATTGAAATATTTGATCTTGTCAGTCCAAACTTAACCTTGAAACCATACCTGGGTACACATTGTTGTACTGATTGTTAATATGACTTCTTTATGGAGTCAGGAAACATACAGACAAATATCATGTCATCAAGTCATTCTAGCAGTAATTCGTTGTTTGACATTTACTTAAACAGAAATGTTTTGACTGTCAGTGCAAAATCAATAAAATTGGAATTTGTCGTGTCATTCAATTCTTTCTTTCAATTTAGAGAAAATCAATGAAAGGCTTTCGCCTACATTTGGTAACGCGTTTCTTTGATATGAAACCGTTCCACTTTGGGTAACCGAATTAAAGCGGCAGAACAAGCTGGAGATTCAAAAACAGCTGCCATGCCAGAGATCGTCGACAAAATCCATGATATGGTTTTGGCCAACAGATGAGTAAAAGTGCGCAAGGCACAATCTCAAATGAGCGAGTTTACTTTATTCTGCATATGAAAAACTTTGTACAATGTGCACAAGTGAATTTGCGGCGTTTTGTGACCATGCCCGAAAACTGGCTTCACTACTACACACCGAAAACAAAACGGAAATCTAAACAGTGGACTGCACGAGGTAAACCAAAAAAAGCAAAGTGTACCATCCACTGAAAAAGTCATGGAGTCAATGTTTTGAGACGCGAAATTAATTCTCCTGATTGACTACTTTGAAAAGGGAAAAAGCATTACTGGAGAATTCTACGCTGCACCTTTGAAGCGCCTAGGTGCTGTTTCACCATGACAACGCACCGGCGTATTCAAACTGTATCACTGAGCAAAAACTAGCTAAACTAAGTTTTGAAATTCTTCCTCACCCATCCTATTCGCCCGATCTACATCCCTCGGATTACCATCTGTTTCTGAAACTTAAAACTTTCTTAGTTGTGCAAAAATGTGAATCAAACAGAGGTGATACAGAGCAAAAACCGGTGTTTTAAGGGCCTCGAAGAAATCCAATTCCGCAAAAAGATTGCGAACCTGAAGAATCGTCCGTTGGACTTCAAAGGGACTATGTTCAAAATAAATAAAAAGAGAAGGCAGTTGTTCTGTAATGGAAAGCTGTTAATATGTTCAATCTGAGCATGCGCTTAAATGAACTTTACATTTATTCTGTAGTTGATAACTATAACCTATTGTGTACTAAAAGAGTGTGTAGTTAATCTCCAAAAAAATGCGTTCAAGAGGAAAATTGATTTTGAAAATAGTTCTTAAAAAAGCTGAAGAATTTAGTGCAATACCAAGAATTAGTTCAAATGATGATTTCTCAGGACAAAGCAAACAACTTCTAATACAAATGTCTTCAAATAATCCAAATATCAGATTGTTTATGTTATTGTTTGAATCTACCTTCCCATATTACCTATCGCAGCACCAAAAGAATTTAAGACGTTTGCCTTTTTAAAAACTGCAAACTTTGCTGATGATCAACTACCGTCTACAAGTGGTACAATTTCTCCCAACTGACAATCAAGACAATATCAAATCAGGTGAGAAATACGTTAATCCTAAAGAAGTAAACAACTGTCTAGTAGTGGATAAGGTAACAAAATTTGTCAGATGGCAAATTGAAAGTTTTTTGTCCAAAAGCGAAAGTGTGCTAGAAGATAGTTAAAGATGAAAGTGAATGGAAGCTTGAAGCAAAGCAGAGATCAAAAGTATTCAGATTTTTTATACTCTGGACGCAAAAGAAAAAATGCTCTATTTAAGAGTATCCTACCTTCACCAGTAGGACGTAATCATAAAAGTACCATACAACATAAATCATGATGTTATAAATATAGCGTAAGAGTAAACAATCAAGATATTATAATTTGCAAACTGCATTCTGTAAACTAAACGAGAGAAGAGAATAATTATAAGAACTGTGAAAGATAAATTACAGAGTGGTAATGCAGTCCTATTTACAGACATTGGAGTGACACTTGTAGCATATGCGATTCAAGAAAAGCTACTGAATCACACATTGTTACATAACAATACAAAGGTTAAAAAGCAAATCATGCAAACACGAACGGAAGAATTTGCTTGCTGGTAGGTGCAGCTCAGAAATTGCGAGTTGCTTGTACAACTCTGCAAATACATGCAGAGAAGTAGAAAACAAAACACATATCATGCACTGGCCAGAGCAAAAATCTCAACATAATCTATTTCTACCTATTACCAAAATTAGAAGGACTTTTCAGTATTATTGATGACAAATTCCCAAGGTGGGCCATAGTTATCTCCATTCAGATAGGAATTTTAGGAGAATCAAAAGTACTAAGACGCCTGATCAATACAGTGACCTTATCCAAAGTGCTTCTAAGAAAAATGTCCAAGTTAATGCAGAAAAAGAAAAATTTACCTGAGGTAACAGTACCATTCAGATCAATCAAATGAATTCGCGTGGAGGAATTTGGGTATTATATGTACTGTACGTATACAAGGAAGACATGTGATTAATAACACAGAATTCTAACTGGAGAAATCAGAGAAAACAGTAGACTGTGTACAGGAAAAATATTGTTGCTTCTACAAAGCTCTGCTATCTTATGGCGAGAGTCAAAAACCACAATCAAAATCAAAAAGGCCCAAGACAAGGTAGCTTTCTAATATGAAAAGACAATGTCTAGATTCTTCTTTTGTATTTTTCTGAAATTTCATGATTGCTGACATAGGATTGCTTTTTAATAATCTTACCATTCATTTTCTTCTTTTTCGGGTCTATACTGAAGTTCTCTTTTGACTCGCTGAGCTCAATAAAAATTGTAAGAAGGTTGTGTTTTTGGAATGAATGTGTGTAAACCTTTTCCCTAAAATTTTGATTCATTCTATTTATTTTATTCCCACTTTCTCTAGATGAACTATTATCAGGAATTATACTTGCTGATCTTCCAGTGACAAAATTTCTTATTAAAAATCAAAACTTATCAATGCAAGTCCATGAACCAGTGTTGTACTGTTCTAGAATTTCTATCTGTCAAAACACTTTTTTAAATTGGTTGCAAAACAGATAAATAGAGTTAGGTCTTTATTCGTTTGTTACGAAAACTTTTCCCAGGGGTCCAAAAATTAATATAAATCCAATGGTTTAAAAATAAAGCAAAAACACAATTCAAAGACGTATTGATGAAATGAGTTATGATATTGAAATCTTCTTGTGTAATTATTTGCAAACAACCCAATTCTCTATACAGCTGGACAAGTCAACTTTACCTGGTAATGAAGCATTATTATTGGCATATGTTCGTTTTATTATAGATCAAGAAATCCATGAAGAATTGCTCTTTGACAACCGACACTAAAGACGAATCGATATTTAATGTTTTGAAAGATTATTTCATGGAAAAAACAATCCCTTTATCAAATATAATATCAGTAGCAACAGATGGAGCACTTGCCATGTTTGGGCGCTATCATGGATTTATAAGCCATTGTTTTGATGATATCAGATGCAGGCTTGTATAGAACAGTTTTTAAAACCTCTTCAACGACTGGCAAAATTAACGTTTCTCCGATAGTATGCGGTTTTCAGGATTTTGCTATAAGTAGCGAGATATTGTAAGACGCGCGCAAACCATCATCGTTTCTTTCTGACGTCGAAGCGAACATTCTATCCACCGTGGGTCTCTTCTAAAGTTTATCTTTGAGTGTTTGAAAATATTTCAAATCCAGTGGCGTACCTGGGGCGAAGGGGGCGGTCCGCCCCGGGCCTCATCTTGTAGGGGGCCCCCAAATGGGCCATCAACAATTATACAAATTATACAAAGAAGTAAAAATAGAAGAAGTATAGAAATTGGGAAACAGAACATGTTTGGTAAAAACTGGAAGCAAGGAAGATAAAAACGAAATCATGCAAAACAAAAAAAACTGAGACTGATTAAACATGAACAAGTATATATAAACAACGATCTAACAAAAGAAGAGATGCGTATACAACGTGCAATCTGAAATGGAGCAAAAGAAGAAGCAAGCAAGGGACTAGGTGGAATGGAATAGTAAACGTGACACTTGCAAATGGAAACCAAATACTCTACCCAGGATATGAAGACGAAACCGCAAAAAAGAAAGAGGTGTAGCTAATATGATAGATAAATCAATTTAAAAAAGCTTACTGGAATGAGAAGGCAAAACAGAAAGGATAATATGGGCACGGTTTAAAGGGAAATACAGAAATATAACTATTATAAACTTCTATAGCCCTACAAATGATAAACACAAAGAAACTAAAGATACTTTTTATGAGGAACTCCAAGCAAACTGGGAGATTATACAACGTTAATAGCCAAGGGCCATAACATTATTAATGGGAGATCTAAATGCAAAAGTGGGCAAAGACAATGAAAACAAGGAAAACACGAAATGGTAAAAATTAACGAAAATGGCCGTAGACTAGTAGACTTCTGCTTGACAAATAATTTAGTTATTGCTGGTACCTTATTCAGACACAACGACAATCACAAAGCAACTTGGATATCACCTGGAGGCATCTATAGAAACCAAATTGACCATATAATGTTTGAAAGAACATGGAGGAACTCCCCACGAGATACAAGAGTAATGAGGGATGCAGATTTAGGAACAGACCATCAACTTCTTAGAGCCAAAATAAAAATAAGCTTGAAGAGCAACAACATCCTACCGGTACGCACAAAATTTAATGTTATCAAATTAAAAGGAAAAGAAGAAATACTGGGGGAGTATAAGAAGAACATGCAAAAGAATATCGGAGAAATTAACCCACGTAGAAACCTTTCGGTGGAGAACATTTGGGAGCATTTCAAAGACGTAGTAAAGAAAAGCGCAAAGGAAACAATTGGACACAAAGTCGGAAAACAAAAACCATGGATAACAAACGCTACATTGAATACAATGGAAGAGAGGAAAAGAATAAAAAGGAAATGGTTGAATACAGAAGACGAAACAAGAAAAAACCAAATACATAGAGAATATTGGAATAAAAACAGAGAAGTAAAAAAGAGGGCAAGAAAAGACAAGAAAAGCTACCTTGAAAACCTGTCAGAAGAAGCAGAGAAAGCTACCCAAAAAAATATATATAAAATACCAGTACAAAGTAACAAAAAGAATTACGGGAAAAAGAACCAAGCCAATCAATAGAATTCAAGGAGCAAACGGAAAAATACTTAAAAGCGAAGGCGACATCATAAAAAGGTGGACAGAGTACTTTGCTAAAATATGCAAGAAGAAAGAAACAAGAGATATAATAGATGAACTAGAGAGAAGCAAGCCGCTAAACATAAACCAAGACAAAATTACAATGAGGGAAATCCAGGAAGCAATTGTCAGTAGAAGAGTGGTAAAAGTGCAGGCGTGGATGATATCCCCATAGAACTTATTAAAGCAGACAAGAAAAGATCTATAAAAATCCGATACATCCTCATGAACAAAGTCTGGAATACGGAAATGATACCACGAGGATTGGTCGCAAGTAATAATATAAAAATTCCAAAAAAAAAGGAGACCTTACACTATGCGAAAACTCAAGACCAATAACCCTCCTATGCATGGCTAGTAAAGTATTGTGTAAAATAATATTAAACAAAATGAAAACTGCAGTAGACCAGATTAAAGAAAAACTAGACCGGCTTCCGAGCAAGGCGCTCATGCGTAAATCAAATATGCCCATTGAGGACAATACTCGAACAAACCAAAGAAATGGGGAAAAGCATCGGCATCAACTTTATAGATTTTGAGAAGGCATTTGATTCATAAAGAGGGAGAACACGTGGAAAATTCGTTGCATTTGAACTACCAAAAAAAATAAAAATGATAAAAATTATGTTTGAAAACTTTTCAGCAACAGTAGAACATGCAGGCAAACTGACCGAAAAAATTATGATTAACACAGGAGTTAAACAAGGGTGCGTCTTATTGCCAACTCTATTCCTAATCATCATAGATTGGGTGATGGAGAGTATAGGAAATAATATATGCGTAATAAATTGGGGTACATTTAACAAACTTGAAGACCTTGAGTTTGCGGACTACATATATCTAATAACTAGAAAGAAAAACCAAATGCAAAGAAAGACAATGAGACTCACAGAAGAAGCACAGCAAGTTGGTCTTAAAATAAATGAGAAGAAGTATAAGCATAGAGCTTAAAAATATTGAAGAGGTTGAAGAATTCTGTTACTTTGGAAGTGTTGTGGATAAAACGGGAGGCTCTCAAAGAGACATAAGAAGGAGAATAGAGCAAGCCCAAAAGTCGTTTAATATACTGAGCAAAATATGGAGATAAAAAAGTCTTACAGTTAAAACAAAATACTGTGCAGAAACATAAACATTAAATAAACAAAGTATGCGAATGTTACAAACATTCACTAATAAATGTCTAAGAAAAATCCACTAAATATTCTGGCCCGATAAAACAACAAACTTAAGGTTATGGGAGATATCAAACCAAGGAAGAATAGAGATAACAATTAGAAACAGAAAATGGGAGTGGATTGGACATATATTAAGGAAACAACCCAACAACTTAACTAGAAGGACACTATATTTCACTGTAGACTGTTTAACTGTACGGATTCTGTCTTTTTTTTTGTTTTTATTTCTTTGTTATTAATTCTAGAACTATAGTATCTATGTAATATATTATTGTTAGAAATAATACGAGCTGTCGATTGGAGCAATAAAAAGTGCTGGTTCCATTTAACAAATAAAAGTGGACGTTGTTTGTGATTTGACAGGATGTCGTAAAAAATTTTCTAATCTCACTTTTGCAATGTAGAGTTCAAATTAAACCAAAAAAATGAATTTCTGTCTTATAGCTCTAATGGTTCTCGAATTATCGAGTGTAGATTGTTAAATAAGACACACTGTATACAGGGTGTAACTTATCGAGAGGTACATTTTTTGAAATTATTGATATTTCAAATTTGACAACATAAATAAAGTAATCGTTACTATGGTTACTAATGTAGTTTTATATCGTTTTGCTTTTGGCGCTTCAAAAACCTACAGTGTTGCCTATTTTAGAAATAAATAAATTGATAGCTTCTACTGCTAATTCTCAACAAAAATCACTACACTATTTGATTCTTTAAATAAAAATCAGTATGGTCTTGTGATGAAACTTTAGTGTTTATTTTAGAAACGGTGATTCTAAGTAAGGTTTTTCAAGAGTTCACTAAAGGTT
>VTPC01001820.1:0-20442 GCA_011009095.1 Ignelater luminosus
TTAAGTTCACAACTAATTCACACTGTAACTTGCAGTTGCTGATAGAAGTTTACATGAGATTTCTGCAAGTTCACTTTGCTTAGTGGGTATGTATCATAAATATAAAAATACTAGGTAGAAATGATTTATTATTGAAATCAGTACAAGTGTAATACCTGGGTATTATTAAGTCAATAATTGAATCACTAGGTAAGTATTAAAATACATAACAAATCTCACTGAGTCACTTATTAGTGATGTCATTGCAAATACTTGCAACATTTAAGTAGGTACAAAAAATATATAGATTAATTAATGCAATACAAGTTTAAAATTGAAAACATTTTAACATATTATACATTCAGTTACACGTACCTTACAAATTAATATTTCAGTAGTACATTCAGATAAAAATATATGAGAACATAACAAAAATCTAAAACAATACATCACAAAACATAGAGAAATATATTTTATATATCAAAAAAAACAAGTGTACAAAATAAAGTTTAAAAGTCTAGAAAAAGCATACTTACTTAAAAACTAAATCTATATTATAAATTTAATCTTTAAATCTCTAGATGTAAAGCTCTAGGAAAAATCTTGGCAACTTCGTAGTACTTTTCAGTCTTATATTTGCTTTGGATTGCTTGTTGTTCCTTGTTTGGTGAATCTTTAAAGGTTTTGTACTGTTTTACTATAATAGGTTTCAATTGATTGAAATTATAACCACTGGACATTTCTAGTTTCTTGAAGCAAGGAGCTTTCTTTTTTAAAATGTATCTTGCCAAAACAATTGATGCAGCTGCTAACATGGATGGCATATACTGTAAATAAGAACCTCCTTCTAAAAGAATCAATTCGCTTATGTACTGAAACAGTAATTGATATGTGTTAGTTAAAGAATTGCTTATATTTCTATTTTTACCATTGCCGTGAATAAAGTTTTTTTATCCAGTTCATGCATTACACAGAGTTGTTGAATAAATGCTGCCATTGTTGGAACATTCATATCGAATTTTAAAATCTTTAGAAGAAGTTGCTCCATACGTGTTACTTGTTTAGAGGTGTATGCCATGCCACTAAGATAAACCCATTCACATGCATCTAATATATTAACTTCTTCTACCTTAATGGCTAGCATCATTGCTGCTGCACCCAATAATTGTAACTTTTCACGAACCTAGAATTTTTATATTATAGAAAACAGAAACATTTCAATATATCAATATTTGCATATTTATTATTGTGCTTTAATTTAATTTATTTTTTAACAGGTAATCCAATCCAATACATAATTATGATATCAAAGAAAAAATTATCCCTTACCACAGACATGTGACTGAGAAAGCGATCGATGTAATTTACAGCCAAATGAATAGTCTGTTCGCTCATTTTATATTCATCAGCAACTGAAACTAACCAGTCTACAAGTATGCTTCGCATTTCATCATTCAAATGTTTTTGCTTAAACATGTAATTAACCTTGGGCCATTCAAGATTTGCTTCCATTCCATATAAATATCTCCAAATATCCTATAATAAAGACAACAAAAAAAAAATCAAAAATATATAAATTACAACATTGGATTTTCAAAAACTTACAAATGTATATTCTTTAGTGTTTAATACAGAATCAGAAACACTTTCTTCTTTTTTGGGATTCTCTTCAACTTGACTTATGTTTTCTTTATTGGCTATCAACTTGAGACAATCTAAGCTTAAGGGTAGATCGGATTTCTTTTGTACGATTTCGACCTATTAAAATAAATCCTATATTTCAGAAAAAAATCACTCTTAACAAAAACAATTTATGCAGGATACAACACATTAGTGTTTCGACCTTAGCTATTTGAAAAGACTGAAAAATGCTTCCTATCAAGATTGATTGTGATAAACTCAAATACAATTTCTGTTATTTTTAACTATTTTATAAACGCTATCAAAGCCTTAAGCTGTGCTTAATAGTTGCTAATGAAATTGATGTGTATTGTTGTACAAATTCAATAATGTACCAAGAAACTTCCAAGACAGCTTCGTTTCTTCAAAACAAGAAGTTGCATGTCTTATTGAAAAGGTTTTGAGAAAGACACAAGTATGGAACTTGCCTTTGTTTCATCTAAAAGTAACTTTTTACTTATTTTTAGTCAAGTTGTTACGTAAATACTATCTATGACAATTTATGCAGGGTGTTCTTTTTAGGTGGTCATCTGTTTGAATACTATGTCAAAAAATATAGTTTTTATAAAATTTTGAACAAATAGGTTTATTTTCAACTGTTTGAACTCAATAGTTATTTTGGCAATGTTGCCACGTTTACAATTTCTAAGATGTAAATATTAACTTTTTCATCTCAAATGGGTCACCCTGTATATTTTCAAAATCTATATCACAGTTTTTCATTATGCATTCATGCCCAAGGGTGCCCATTCATTTGCAAAATTTCATCCCCCAGATTGCTGTAAATCCGTATTGCCCTGAAAGGGCATCCTTGGGCATAGGGAGGGTCGTACCTTTCAGACATTCTGAAATTCGTATTATACAAACTTTCAATTATACGCACCCAAATTTTCAAGTCTTAATAGGCATTTTAAGCATACTTTAACGATTTTTTTTAAAATCTGGAAAAAACTGAGGAAAAATGAACTTTTTCACATAAAATGTTAATTCAAGAAGCAAAGACCACACTGGTCATTCTGGCGTTTTGATTTAAACAAAGAGAGCGGTGCTTAAAAAATACACTAATTAATAATACGTATCGACGATGGATTTGTCGTCATGGCCCTATAAGATGACCTGCAAGATGTAATGTAATAGTAGATATTGTTTTGTTAAAAATTGCTAGCGTTCCTTTTTTTTGTTTTATTCAAAACACAAAAAAAATATAAATCTGCATGTACGTATGCATAACTGAAATGTTAGTTGCAACTACTGTTTCTAAGCACAGCCCTCTTTACTAAATGTGGTTATTTAAATTAACAATATAAAATAACGCTTAAACCACCGCAGAGAGACCCAAAGACCATTAAATAAAAACAAAAGAAAATTAAATTTTGCGTCTGATTATACAAAAATTTTTATATCGTTCAATTTAAAAATATCAAGTTATCTATGAATGAAGATCTTCATTTACAATGATCCATCATGGGACCACAGTAATCTTTAACAAAGTTATTTGTAACACAATTGATGTAGCAGCTCGTATGATTAAACCGTATCTTCCTATCCTGTAAAGTTCCAGAAATATTTCAAAATTTTTAAAACTGTAAAAATAAATTTTTTCAAGAAATATTAAATATCTCGAAACAACCAAACATATGGTTATTAAAAATGAATCTAAATGTAATAGGAAATTAAAAAATTAAGCAATATACAGGGTGTTCCATTTGAAAAAATAGAGTAAGATATTGCCACCAACAAGCCGAACACCCTGTATAATTCAAAATATTTTTAGGTTATGCTTCCAGAGGCACTATGCCGCTGTCTGCTCTCAATTTGTTTGTATCTCCTAACATAAAGCCATCATCTTATCAGAACGGAATCTTGGACCACCCTGTATAGGTTTATAATAAAAAATACTTAAAATTAACACACAACATTTTTTTTTAATGTATATAGTTCTAAGAAAAAAGAACGAAAAAATATCAAACAAAAGAAGCCACCAACATAAAAATAATTCCAGAATTAACAAGCTATTTCCAGACTTCAAAAAGACGGGAGCCTAATGTGATGACCTTTTAATGCAGTAGGTATTTCCAGATTATTGCAATGGAAGGAGGGGTGGTATCAAAGAGCCATCTACTAGATCTCCAGATATGATCTCGCTAGACTATTCTTATGAAGATATTTTTAATCTAATTTTTAAGTTTTGTTCTAATTTCATATGATATTTTGTTGGTAACTTTTCTTTTTTCTTGGCAATCTAGATTTAAAAAATAAAAAGGTTCACATGAATTTCGAGGTAATTTTTAAAATAAACCCATACAAACACGGTATCATTGGAGTCATCATGAAAAACTGCAGTATATAATCTGAAAATATACAGGGTGTACCATTTGAAATTTAGAAAGTTAGTATTTACATTTCAAAAAGTGTAAACGCTGTAACATCGCCAAGACAATCATTAAGTTTTTAAAGTTGGAAAACTTGCCCATACAAAATTTTATCAAAACCGGTCAAGGCGTTCCAGAGATTTTATTGCGCTTTCTGACTTTACGCGCGCACTGTATATACAAAAAAGCACTGCTTTTGACATTGCGAAAGTTTTATATAAGATCTCTTGTTTCTCGATGTCTTACAAGTCACAAGCAATGTACGCTATGGAACCGAAATTTTTGATCTGGTTTCTATAATTCAGAAATACAGACCGCTGACTTAATAAGGCATTTTGACATTTCACATCAAGACTAACAACACTCGGTATACAGGATGTTTTAAAGACCAATGAACGGAGAATATTGTCGTTATTTGTAGAAATATCAAAAATGCTGCGGCGAAAAGTTGTACAGAACGATTATTTATACTGAGAAGTTTTTCACTTTGACAGAAGGTGCACAAATCTGATAGTAGTACTTGGAAGTTCCTGACGAAACTAATAATTTGAGGCAGTATCTGTCAGGACTAAAGCAGTAGCTAGTAGGACTGCAGTCAACCAATCAGACGAGGGGTTTCTCACTGCGGCAGTGGGTTTACAAATTCGGGAGCAGTACTTGGCAGGATCGAAGCAAGACCTAGCAGAACTTTGCAATATTTGGCACGACCAAAACAACTGGCAGTACAGTCTGTTTCAATATTATAGAATTCAGAGTAGGTTTTGATTTTACCTCATTTTTGCACTGTACAACAAACAACAACAAGTAAATTCAAGTTTACAACTTACAAGTAAAAATCACTACGTCTTTTGACAGCTCATGTTTAATGTTTAAAGAATGACACGAATCGCAGACCTTTAACCTACAAATATTCACTAACTTTTGGTGAGACTTCAAAGTACACTGTTACGAACATATCATGTCAAGGCCTACTCTGAATTCTATAGTATTGAAATAGATTATACCTGATGGCAGGACTTCCAAAAGTATATAAAATTCCGCCAAAAATTGCAGAAAGCGCACAAATTTCGATTGAGAAAACCTCGATTTCTACGTTCTGAGATTTTTTCCAACAAAACAAAGCATTTCAGTAAGCCTTCTGCTTCTTTCTAATCCTTCCATTTCTTACTTCTGCTTCATTATTGATTGCAACAATATAGCACTGTAAATGTCTAAACCTAACCATTTATGTTATATTGTCGAACCAAAAAAAGAGCACATAAAAATTAAAAATATACAGGGTGTTATATTTAATAAAATCAAATACTATACAGGGTGTTACAAATTCGAGTAGTTGTATGGGGATCTCAAGAACCGTAAGAGATACGAATTTGTTTAAATTATTGCAAAGTTGCGCATTTATGTGCACATACCGCTTAAAAAGTTTAGAAATTTTGAATACTTCCGGAGATATCTGGAAAAAACCGAAACTATAATTTTTCGTTTTTAATTTCTTACGCCTTTGTTTTCAAATTTATTTAAAAACTAATAACACATTATTAGAGCACTTTTTTATGTTCTTTAAAACTGTAATCATTTTTTAAATACGACGTTTCGTTTTTCAGATATCATCATCAGGTCAATTTTTTTCAATACGGACTTAAATTTCTTTTTACATTTTTGTCGAAAACTGGTTTTCAAATGTATAATCTCATATTATTTTTTAAAAAAAATTGCGTTTTGTAGTAAAGAAAATGATCCTTCTTTTATCGTCCAATTTTTTGCTAGTATGGTTCTGGGATATCTTAATCAGGATTCATATGCTAAGACAAATTAACATAACTGTAAAACTCGGTTTGATAAACTTACTCAGTCTAAGTTTATTTAAACTTATTTTATTATTTTGTTTGCGTTAAAATGTATTTGAACAAACAAAAAGGAAAATTCACAATAACAACAACTAAAACTAGACTGAAATACTGAGAAATGTAATAACAATAACAACTATTAAAATTAAATTTAAAAAATAAATTTTTAATTTTTTTATAAATGCTCAAAAAGACCACCATTTACTTCAATACATTGATTTATTTTTCGTCTTATGGTTATTATAGCTCTTTGAAGGCCCCTCCTGCCCAAAGAAGTAAATGTATTGAAAATGCGCATTTATGAAAAAATAAAAATTTTTTTTACTACAATTCTAATGTGTAATAACATGGTATACTTAATTTTTTGTTAAACTCTACTCCTTTTACTAATATGATTTTTTTGATAAATCCACAGCGACATATGCATATTTGTAATAATCTTTTCAGGTAAGTTATGGCCAACTATGCATTTCATTACACAAAATTAAATTGCATGGTATTTGTCCAAAACAGTTTAACAAAAACCCAAGTATGCCATTTTATTGCAAATTAGATTTCTAGTAAAACACACCTTTAAAGTTTTTAGATAGCTCTTCAAATAAGCAAAATATGGAGAAAAGTTGTGTTCAGAAAAAATTCATTTTCTGTCAATATTTCGAAAGTAGGCCACGATATTCAAATTTTGTTTTCACATTTGATTTCAGAATAAAACATCTAGGAATGCAAAGCATAACCACAACGAACTGTTTTGTTACTTTTTTTCAAACTTTGGCGGCCATTTTGACCAAGTTCCCGAGGTGATATCAAAAAACTAAAAGTATACGTTTTTCTTATTTTTTAAAGTAGAATACGATTCTAAAGTAAAAAAAAAATTTTGAAAATTTTCCAATTCTCGGCGGCCATTTTGACCATATTCTGGAAGAGTTATCAAAAAACGAAGACATGACGTGGTCTGTAGTTTTTGATGTAGAATCCAAATTTGAAGTCAAAATTTCAAAATTTGACAAAAAAATGCGGACAGACATGCAGACAGACAGACAGACAGACAGACCTTGCAAATTCGGAGTTCATTAAAAAGTAACCTATGGGCACAAAATCTGTTTTTTGCTATCATCAATACTACCACATAATGACAACCAATTTGACTCACCTCTACAGTGAGTTTTCAAAAAAAAAAAAGAAAAACAGAATGATATGAAAATCAAAATTACAGTGAAAATTGGTATTTGAATATCCATTCTGTATAGCAGAAAAACTGCTGATTCTAGGTAAGTGGTGTATGATATTAAACAAAAATTGGTTCTGTGGTTATTCGTAAATCACAACAGACACAGGGTGATACATTGAAAAAATGTTAATGTTTCTCAATCATCTTGTATAAGAAATTTTTTTAATTAAAACTTAGATAATGGCTATTAAAAAACAAAGAATAAAAATTACTTTTGTAAAAGTGATATATTAAAAATTTCTTTTATTAATACTATGAGTGAATCAATAGGTTCAGGAAAACTTGGTAACAAAAAATTTAATAATTAGTGCCAAAACGATTAGTTTTAGACTAAATAGTGCTGTATTGTTGTAGTAAGCAGTGCATCAAGATTAGAAAAATATCAAAATATTATGGAGTGTTTGAATTAGCTGGTTATTTGTAATGATACAGTACCCATAGTGAGATCAACTTTAAAAAATTGTAAAAAAGCAGATTATAATATTTTTGCAGTTAGTACCTACCATACAAAAAATTTTACCTGAATAACTGGTATTTTTGAAATATTAAGGAAACAAGAAATTTGCAGCTAAACAAATAACTGCCTCGTCTTTAGCCTACAGTTACACAAAATAGTAATAATTTAAGTAGGTAGGGTCCAGGTGAACTCCAATCTCTACCGAACTTACTTACTGTTTTAGAGAAACTAAATTATCTGAAGAACTGACTGTCCATAAGATCTTGACGAGCCCCTCTTTGTAATTATATGTATACTCACCATTTAGAAAAATTATTTTTTGTAAATGTAGATCATTGCACAAAGTAGGTGGTTGGTGATATAAAAGGTAGGTACTTCCTTATGGAACGATTAAGATTTATATTTCATGAGTGGTTTCACTGATGATGCTAAGAAGTGAAACCGATCGTGAAACATAAATTTTATTTTTTGTAAATCTAAAGGAAAATAGGAGTAAACCAGGTATCACAACCATAATGGTGTAATACATCTTGATCAACATGAATTAAATGATACTTTACTTAAATACCTACTGCTACAGTAAAGAAGATAAAACGCCTGTACGTTGTTTTACTGTTAGATATAAAGTTATGTACTATCTAATTTTAATATTTGTATAACGCTTACAAAATGCATTTTCTATAAAACGTAATTCTAGAAATTCTAAATTCTAAATACTTATGCAGTTATGCATACTCACACATTCCTGTCCGCTAGAGTCCACCCTATTACGTTTGGTTCCACGAAGTCCATTAGTTATATCGTTTAGAATTTCTCTTGATTGTTGAAGCTTTGATGGTTTCTTCTCAACAATCTTTGCTTGTTGCGGTGCAATATTTTCTAAATCTTCGTGAATATGGAAAACTGCCATGTTTTCTAAAAAAATCTGAAATACTGGTATTTTACTGATACTGATTTAAAAGAAATCACTGCAAAAGGCCACTTACATTAGTTAAAAGGTAATAATACAATATTAAAAATGTAAACTGTGGTAAAACGTATTAGTCTTATAAGCTAGACTGTTTTATTTAAGGAACTTTTAACAGGGCTTGCAAAAAAAATTATTAGCCCATACGGCAACTGATAGGTATTTGGCGGTTTATTATTTCTTGACGTAGTATTTTTTTCCTTCAAGCAAGCTTTCCGGTCTGACGTATTTCCTTGCTCTGTAACCTAGTAACCAACCTTAAAGACCTAAACATCTCTACTGTTCAATATTTTGAAAAAATAATAATATAATAATCTAATTAGTTTTTTCTTTGTAGGTAGAATAATTCTAGTAAAACTGATAAACAAGAAAAATTAGAAAAATGCATTAAAGAGTTCACTTTATTACTTTTTATTTGTTTGTAACGGTTATTTTATAGAGCATTATAAGTTGTTATGTTGGCAGGTAGTAAATATATTCATCATCACGTTTAGTGTCGGCTTGTCATTGATGTTTTAATAATTTTATAAAAATAATTCTTGTTATTGAGTAAAAATATACAATAAACTATGAAATATATTTGTTATCTGTAGCATAACATTATTGTAATAAGATATACATCAGTACTTAAATGTAAGTAAAGTATTTATATTAAGCCTGCTTGAATATCATAATGAAGAACTTTCCTTATTATGGTTGTTGATTGAACTGTATGATTGTTACAGAATTAGCCAAATAAATGTTGGGGAGAAGCTTAACAGTATAATGTCTGTTCATTATAAATTTAAATCCGCTTTGGAGTATGATACCGTTACATTCGATGGATTGCACATATCCGTACGAGACCTTAAAAATGCCATCATGCAGCAAAAAAGAATTGGCAAAAATACCGATTTTGACTTACAAGTAACCAATGCTCAGACAAAGGAAGGTATGTTTTATTAATGCTTACAAACATATTATCTAAGTAGATTATAATAAAATCTCATTTAACTTATTATATAAATTTATAATCATCAACAAAAAATAAACGGAGGCTGCAGTATATGTAAAGCTAATCAGGAAGTAGATTGTTCTTTTACCTTCGTAATTGTAAGTAGAAAAAATTATAAGTCCAGCCACTTCTAATATTATCACGATCACCGAAGTAATTATGAAAGGTATTAAGCAGTTAATCTTTCTGTTGTATGTACCATAAAACAACACTATGCAACAAACAACATGAACCAAATCTGTTATAGCTTGCAAGTACGCAAGAAATGTGAAATATTTTATACGATACAGTATTGAAAATCCTATTAAAGCAATAATACCTGCTATACTCAGAACAGCGATAATATAAGCTCCTAGTTCTAAACTAATACAAAAGCAGAATTTTGATAAACATTTTGGCATCATCTTTGTACTGATTTAAATGACATTGACATTATTGATTGTTTTTCTGTTGTAACTATTAATGATTTTCTTTTTAGTTTATGATAATGACGACTCATTAATACCAAAAAATACATCTTTATTAATTGCAAGAATTCCATCTGTACAATCTAAACCTAAAAATTGGGAAGGTTATGGAGGTAATTCAAGTCCAATTGCAAAAGTGGATGATGGGGGACCTATAGCTAAAGCTATGGACTTAGCCAGTTTAGATGCTTCTGAAGATGATAAAATTAAAGCTATGATGTCCCAAAGTACACAAGACTATGATCCTAGCAAGTAAGTTAGACATTGAGACAAAAAAGATGAAGTGATAATAATTTGCATTGGTTTATAGTTATATGAAAATTCGTGGTGCAAATCAAATGGGTGCTGTGCCTCCTAATTATCGCTGTTTCAAATGTCATCAAGGTGGACATTGGATTAAAGATTGTCCTCTTAGTCAAGGACCTGTAAGTTAGACTTACCTATATATAATTTTATGTAATGAATTATACATATTAATAAACCTATGGTTGTTTTATAGGAACCACTGGAAATAAAAAAGAGTACGGGAATTCCACGTAGTTTTATGGTGCCCGTTGAAGGTCCGCAAGTACAAGGAGCCATGATGACTCCTAATGGTTCTTTTGCTGTACCAGTATTAGATCATCAAGCTTATAATGAAAAACCACAACCAGCACCTCCTGAAGAAAAACATACTGAAATACCAGAAGATTTGTTATGCTCGCTTTGTTCTGATTTATTGACTGATGCAGTTATGATTCCCTGTTGTGGTGATTCATATTGTGATGAATGTATTCGAAGCTGCTTGCTAGAATCAGAAGAACATGAATGTCCTGCTTGCCATGAAAGGGACATATCTCCTGGAACATTAATTCCAAACAGGTATGCCAATTTTTTTTACGCATGAAATCGAAAGTAACATTTTTATCATTTATTTTTTTAAATGTTAATAAATATGACCAAAATTAAAACGTTACTTAGAAATGTAGGTTTGTCATCATAACATTGCGATTACCATTAGGCATAAATATTTTGTAAACATCTGATTGTTTCAAATCTAGAAAAGTGTGCACAAATGCACTTGTCACGGACAATTTAAATTCACATTTTCTTAACTTCTTTTTTTCCTTTTAAAGGATACAGTACATAACCGCATTTTGTAATACAATAATTTAAAAATTAGCCTAGCCTTGGCTTGAGGCATCTACCACAACTGAAATAATCAACGTTGTGTGGCCCACAGCTACTATAAGTAGAAATCAAATTGCAATACACAGACAATTTTTTTATTAAATTGAAAATCAAACAAGTAACGTTAAATACATTAAGTACTAGAAGATTGTCTTGATGATGCATAACATTGAGTGCATTCAGGGATGCTCAGCAGCTGAGATTCTAACCAAGCATGCTCCCTGAATGAACTAACTGCCACACTGCTAAAAAAGCTGCTGACAATTTTACTGGGCATCTCGATTGTAGGTTAAGTTTTTCAGCGTTGACAAAGGTAGTGGTGGGAGCAGTTTTCTAACCATGAATTTAGTTCAAACTCCAATCAGACTATATACAATATTGTAACAGTTGCAACAACAGAATCATTTAGGGAATCATTCTCTGCTGAATTGTCATTTTTCAAACCAAATAATCTTAATTTGAATTGACATTTTCTATCAATTGTTTTTGCTATCTACTAGCAGGAGAGAGAAATTTATTATTGCCCTAGGTAAATAATATCAAGGTCTCAAAATAAAAAACGAGATAAATAAAGGTATGTTGTGAAGCTAGTAGTGAAAAAATATTAGAATTGCAGCTTTGTTTATGCAGTATTATGCTATTATATTTTTATCTATTTTGTTCTTATATTAGCAGAGATGAAGGTATTTTAATCCTTTTTACAATTCCAAACACAAGTTAACCAAGTTAAATGAAAACGGCAGGTAGATTTGAGGCACACACACTTCACACCATGAGTCATAAAGTTCCATCAGGTAAAGCACCTTTTTTCAGTTGTTTATGCACCAGGATAATACGAATTATTTACAAGTATTAAACAAAATAATATAAAAGAGCACTTCTTATATATTTCGTCCCTATAATTGCAGACAGATGAAGGTATTTCAGTCTAGGGACCATTTTTTTTAAATCGCTGTCACATCCCATGTGTCAATATGAAAGAGTAATTTTTCTCTTAAAAGAATATATAAAATCCTAATAGCTAATAATTTCACACATGTAAACAAAAATAATAATAATAATAATAATAATAATAAAACAAAATAATCCAAAACTTAAAAAACATAATATCGAAAATACTGGAAGAATCGGGATTCGATCCGGGGTTTTTAGTTTTAGGAGGGAACACTCCTCACTAGTCTGTTGAGACCTATACTAATACACTCTACTTATAACATTTCTGCAATGCAGCACTTTTTTTGTTAATTAGTCACGGAAACATTGTATAAATTGATTGTATACATATTAAAAAAAATTCTTTGCATATTTTTGATACTTTGCTTTATTTTACAAAAAAAAAAGATTTTTTTACTAAAACATAAAATTGACACGATTTATTTCTAATTTCACAACCTATTCTTCTACACTAATAAATCTCGCCATCATTTAGTTGTGTCTGAATTATCTGTTTATTATTCATTACGTAATACTGTCGCTTTATTATAAAATTTTACATTTAATTTAAAAAAAAATATAACTTATTTCGGCCCTGATAAATCTAGGCAACCCGACAAACACATCAGATACGACCGGTTACCTACCTAACAGGCGCTGTTCAATTTAATCTGTCCAACACTGTACATAAATCACAATGAATAAGTCACAAAACAATAAAAAGGTCAACAACTGACTGTATATTTGTTTGAGTTTTTATAAATTCTCTTTTTACATTTAAAATCATTTAAAGTGTTACCGGTTTTCAAATCATTAGGTAAATTGTTAAATTCATGATGGAATCTTTTAAATATCAAAGGATTCATCAAACTAGAATAACATAATCCTCCAAGGTTCTGCAGTGTGGAAAGGAAGACTCATTTCTGATGAATTTATGCATAGTGAATCTGAATCTTACCTCAGAATTTATTCACCATGTCAGATTTTAAAAATATATGGCATTAGAAGTGTAAAAGAAGCCACTTTTGGCCGCATCCATGTATTAATTCTGGAGACATCAAATTTTTCTGAAAGTACAAACCTTACAACTTCAAGATTCATTTTGAATAATCCCAATACGATATTTGGATGGATATTGGGATGATTCAAAATGGATTTTGAAGGATAAGACTTGTACTTTAACAGTATACCCAGTGACCGGGAAAACCTATAAAACTTGAAAAATTTAGAACCATTGGAAAAAGTCTGTATAATGTAAATAACTGTAATAACCATTTTTTGGAAAATAGCTAGGACATATACAACATTTTTAAATAACATTGCTACCATTGAACTGGTATTCATGATGTTTTGGTCATATTGGGCAAAGTGATGATGTCATGTAAATGTACAGTTTACTGATGAAAATAGTGAAATAAAGATATTGGTAGTTTAGCTATGAAATTTTCAGATTCATGTGGAGTATTAAACTAGACATTTACATCATTCTAAAATAACAGACACTAAATGACAAATGTACCTAACCTTAAAAATTTTTGTTGTATTGTAAGATATCATCTCTTATTTTTTTAATTATAAACTTCTTGTTGTTTATACAGAACCAAATCGAATATAAAACACAGGTAGTAGCAATATTTTTGTAACAAATAGTGATTTACAATACAATTAGTAAAAGTCACTATCAAGTTAAGTCAAGATTTGAATTTTTAATTTTTTTAAATTATCTTGACTTACAATGCCTCATAGCTAACTATTAAAATTTTTATTTTACTATTCTTATCGGTGAACTATATGTGTGAAACACACCACAACCACTTATACATAACCTCGAAAAAGAACTTCACATTGCTGGAAGGACACTCTGGTGTATTTTATTTTGTAGGATAACATTTTTATATATTTGGTAAAATGTCTTGGTTTTACAAATATAGCCCAATTTAGCATCTTTCTTCTGGTTTTTTATTTTTTTTAGTAATGTCAGGTTGGCTATGAATATAAAAACATTTTTTTTTTAATTTACACGTCAAAAACATTCTGCAAAGTAAGATTCTATCAAGAAACAAGTGAACATTTTGATTAGTGATTTATAAAAATATAAACTGTCATTAAAATTGACAATCAAAATGACATATGTTCTTAATTTCAAAGTTGACTTTGACAAATATTTTTTTATCACATTTAACAGATTGTTTTAAAAAATTTATTTGGTACATATTTTTGTGATCTTCAGAGTATACCACTTAGAATACTTAGATCGGGTTCTTAACTGAAATCCCTTTTAATAAATTTCGCTAAAAACCTTGAAATGGCAACGTTGTATTTAAGTTGCATTAAATGAAGGCTTTTTTTATCCTCTTGTCAGCTAGAAGCACGTTTTTGAGGAATTCTGCTCTTTTAACTAACGATGCATAATAAATAATCAGAGATCGTTTGAGGACTTAATTTAATTTGCATGTCTTTAATTTCTTGTTATTATTTAAGTATTTCCATTTGTTTAAGGCTTTAAACAAATAGTGTTGATGAATTTTTCCTATTAAATGAACATTCAGTATTTGTCATATTGACAAGTTGACAAGTTAGAAAGATCCCAGAAAATATACAAACTAACTTCAATAACAAACGACATCGACCAATCAGAAACGTAATTTTACTTGAGTACAGTAACTGACAATACAGTAATAGACACTTCTGCGTTCTTTATTGTGGATTTCACTTTTAAAAATATATCAGTAGGCATAATTATTTAACCCATCACAGTGGCGTATAAATATATACACCATGTTCGTTTTAACATTTGCTATAGGGAATTAGTATGGGAAATCTGAAATATGCCAAATAGTGTTAAGAATTATTAGGTTGGTAATTGAGAAAAATAATGTAAAACATAAAAATCTATATTACCGACCTAGTAGTAGAATAATATGAAAAAGAAAGAAGAAGAAAGGTGTGTGTAGCGTGTGTAGCGTGTGTAGCGTGTGTAGTAGAAGTTCATAAAAAGTTTTTATAAGATGGTCGTTTTATTTTTGTGTTATTTTGTTTAATGTATAATAGAGTAAAATGTTACAACAGATTTCAGTTTACCAATAGACGATAATAATAACAAATAGTTCGTTCTCGAATAAAAGTGAAATTAATAGTTGCAATCGATAGATAAGATATTCTAACGTACTGTCCAAAAATATTACCCTTAATAACAATCCCAATTCTTCAGAAATTATAAATTCATTAATTACTTGCAAAACATTAATTTAAAAGCTGAAAACTGAAAAGTTGACGCGACTTGCCTCCATGGTTCAATGGTTATTACTGCTTGCTAAACCGCAGGGGCTCTTCGAATGCAAGGTCGAACCCTGTTACAAGCAAGACTTTTTTTTTAATTTTATTTGTCATTAATCTTTAATTTAATAACAATTTAAATAATTTGTTATTATTCTTGTATTCGAAAAACGTGCAAGAAATGATAAATTAGAAATGAAAACTGATGATGCTTTTTCATACTGCATACAACAAAACCAATTTTTACAATATTAGTACAATATTAAGGGTAATATTTTTGGACAGTACATTAGAATATCTTATCTATCGATTGCAACTATTAATTTCATCGACTTTTATTCGAGAAGGAACTGTGTGGCATATTTCAGATTTCCCATACTAATTCCCTATAGCAAATGTTAAAACAAACATGGTGTATATGGGAAGTTCTAAGAGCCTGGATCCTCCACAGTAGTCAAAAAAAATTTATAACAATAGAGAAATAATAACAAATATAAAATTTTAGGTAAAAGCATTTTGATTTTTTTTGCATCAAAATTCCACCGGCTATTTTTCCTTTTTAAGAAACTAATGTCTAAGAAATTTTTTCTAATAAAATAAATTCAACACTTTTTTGGTGATGGAGAGAGAAACTATCAATTAGTTCTGCAACTGGAGGTATAAGCAAAAATTGTGGTAAATGGTGATGTCCTGGGTGAGACTAAAACGCAACCCTTAAATAATAATGTAAACAATTGAATCAAGTAAACAATTAGGGAAACTAAAATCAAGAAATTGAGCAATCAGTTTCTACAGTAATTGTTCAATTCCTTAATTATTTAATTGGGGCGCATAATGGCCGATTAACAAAGACTGATGGCTCTATTTCTAATAATCTGTTTAATCGGTTAATCAATTTTTCTTAAATTATAATTGAACTGTCGATTAATCGATTATTTTGCACAGCCCTATGGGGACATAAGTACTGTAATTAATACTCAATATTCAAATATCTGTTGATTTCATCATGGGCTGATAGCATACAGCATTCTGAACTGTACTGTCAGCTAACAACATGTTTATTCTACTTCCTACTACTTTGAACTTGTGGCACATCATGAAGTACCTTGTTTTGACAAAATTTAGCTTGATATTGTTACCATGCTTGATTTCTTTTCATATTGCATTATTGCAATAAATAAAAGGTGTTATCAGTTTGTTGATTCTTTTTAAATCAGTTGTGTAATTTTCAAAATTGATGATATGTAGAATAATCATATTGTTATCATTTAAACAATTAGTTTTATTATTATGTTATTTATTATATTTAAAGATTGTTCAGTTGTTCTTTTTTATATGTTTTTTTATCATGTTTGTGATAAATTTAGTAATAAAAATAGAATCAAACTTTATTCTAAGAACCTTATTAACAGTAAAACAAAAGATCAATCTTCTAATTCAAAATTCTCTTCGGAGCAATGTGTTTGTAATAAATTATCTTAATACCCTAAATCAATCCATTATGTTAAGAAAGGTCTGTCTAAAAACGAACTAATTAAATTCTATTATAGAAAAAAAAATACTTTTTTCATCAAAATTACCAAATCTTGGAAAATGGTTGTTACACTAAATTTTATTATTTTAGATACTTGCGTAATTCCGTATCCAACTTTAAGAGTACAACAGGATATGTAAAAAGACTAGTGTACAAACCTGCGTCCACACCTGCTAAAGAACAACCACAAACTTGCATTGAAACTGAAAAAGAGGTAGAAACATTATAAAATTGTGTGTGCGTTACTTTAATATAATATAAAATATTATTTTAGCCCATTCCTGCAAATGAAACTGAAAAATTTGAAAAGGAATCAAGTCCTGTAGTTAAAGTAGATACAAGTGAAAAAACAGTTATTAGAGAGGCTGATTCTACAGAGCCACCAAAATCTAGTATAAGCACAAAAGTGGATTTTACTGAGGTAATTTTGTTTTTATTGAAAAGTGCTTGGTAAATATGTAATTTTCATATTTTTTCAGGATATTGATCTAAAAGATCCTCCGAAAAAGTTATCATCTGTAATATCAGAAGGTCCACCTGGTGTATCACCTAGGCATGAGCAGTCACCTAAAGCACAACCTATTATTAATGTTGCAAATGCTCCTAGAGGTATTTATTAACACTTTTTATTGTCGGTGCAGAGTTAAAAGAATCTTACAATTACAATAAGTTATGTTTGAAAATACAAGAACTTTTAGAAAAAGTTTTATGAGGTTATGTTTATTTTTTTTATAAATTTCTGCAAAAATCTGAATATCCGAAAATTATAGAAACTTAGGCAAGCTGATTATAAATTATGTTAATATGATTGATGCATAATTAAATGGTTAATTATTATTTCACTTTTTAGCTGGCAGACAGCATAAAATAAATGAACGCTCTCCACGTCGTCCTCATCATGTTCAACAATCTCCTTCTTATCAAGACACAGTGTAAGTTATTATTTCTTTTCTTTCTTCTATCTTAACTAAATTTATATGTGTTTGCAGGCCTAGAAATGAAGATCGTCCAGGCACTCCAACTGTTGATGAACCTGGAATTGGGGTTACTACAACAATTGGTCCTACCACCGTATATCCATCAGCACCACCACTTTATAGCACAGGACCACCACCAAACGTTATGAGTTCCATGATCGGATTGCCTCCCCCTAATATGCAGGTATGTAACAAGATCTAAAATGTTATAATTCAAATTGTACAAGCATAAATTTATATTTTAGGGACCTCCGCCAGCTATCCAAAATTCTTATGCCCCTGTAACGGGCCAACCTCTGCCTGCTGTATATCCACCACCCAATCAGGGTCCACCACCCAATTTTAGACTTCCACCACCAGGAGCACCGCCATTTATTCAGAGGTTTATGACTAATTATATACTTTATTTTTGTTTTTTTAACAAGTATTTTAATTTTAGTGGATATAATCCTACTCCAAGGCCTGTGTTTGATTGCCCGAGGCCTCCAATTACAGGACCACCATCATTTCCTCCTATGTATCCACAAGGGCCAAGACCCTCGAGGGGACGTGATTATCCACGGGATCCTCCTAGAAGAGGCCGTACTCCACCAAGGTAAACATGATAAAATGCCACCATTATTAAAGATTAAAATTTAATCCTTCCTTTTAATTGCAGAATTATTGATGATCCATTAGAAGCTTTTAATCGTATGTTGCGAGAAAAAGATGAAAGAGAACGTAGAGCAAAACAGAGAAAGGGTCGTAGTTACAGTCGTAGCTCCAGTAGAAGCTTTAGTAGATCACCACGTAGAATGCGTAGTCGATCTCCACGTCGAAGATCACGTAGTCGCTCGAGATCATTTACAATGAGCAGGTCAGTATTATTGTTAAATCTTTGTCTCTTAGTGCAGTTTAGTGGAAGTATGAGCTTCTGATTGCAACCACTTGAAAAAAAGTTAAGAAAGGTAAGATGTTGGTGATAAGGAATATTTGTATTTACATTTTTTTTTATCATGATTTGGTTTGCTGATATGTATGTTTTAGTATCTAAGGTAATGTTAATTATTTAAAGTTCGATAAAATCTTGTAGAAATTATTGTTTGTTTTTTTACTAGCAGTAGTGTAATAATAGACTCCAGCATCTAGGTGGGCCCAACAAATTAAGGAGGGAAAGCATCCATTAACCCATAAAAATGATTAATTTAATTATTAAGAATATGAAAAAAATTATATTATGAGGGACATAAGAAACTATGGTATACCATTTCTTATTTGTCTAGAACTCAATAAATAATATCTAACTTTTTCCAAGCAGTTTATATAATTTTATTGTAAAATGATTTATTTCATTTTACTCAATCTATTTCTATTGTGATCGTAACATCTGGTCCGTAGCAAGTGCTTGTGCAGGGTGTATAAAGCATGTGGGCGGTAGCCTCAAGGGGCGCCAAATTCAACAAATATTCATCAAAATAAGGTTATCAATAATGTATGTCCTGAAAGATTTGAAACAATTTTTGGCACTTTGATATTTATCATGAGTAGCAAATTCTGAAGTTATGTTTGAAACAAAATTACTTCAGTACTTTGACTTTTAATGCCAGTCAGATTTTTGAGATCAATTGCATTAATTATATCTCTTATAAAGAGGAAATTCACAAAAGTATATACAATCTAGTTGGGCAAATGCTTGTATATTTGATATTGTGCAAATATTTATGAATATATTAGAAAACTTGAAAATTCAGAGAAATGATTTCTACACTGACAAATTCAAAGCCTACTAACCACGGAAGTGGTTAGCTGGATGAAGTCTGCACTGGAAGTAAGAAGCATGAAAAGCTGTTCTAGGAGACTACCATGTAGACATCAGGGTACAGGGAAGCTGCCTTTCATCCTATCTTTGGTGTTTACTAATAGATGGTCTTTTGGAGCGCCTAACAGTGGGTGGCTTTTTCGTTCAGGCATATGTAGATAATAAACTAGTATTAGTCACTGGTCGCTTTCTGTGACCAAATACAAGTAGCCTGCAGGATCATAGAAAGTTTGTAATGAAAACGGCCTTCTGATCAATCCATCTAAGACTGAGGTAATTCTCTTCAGCAAGAGAAAGAAAACATGGTTTAAGAGAATCCATATTGTACGGTAGACCAAGGAAAGGAGATTAGGCTAGAAGTCACATCGGCAAGGTGATAAACCAAGTCGACAACAATACTCTGGCAGCTGCACCCCACCAGGTTCTGAAATTAGGTGGTTGTAATGCTATAACATTTTTTTGTTTTTCTAAGCATTTAATAAATAAAAGTATTTTTGCACTATAGCAGATGCACGTTATAAGTAAAATCGGAGGAAACTGTTAGCTATTTGCAGAAAGAGCAAAATAAATTAGGAATAAATAGAACTTGCTCTTTACAACTTTTAAGGTTGGGATAATGCTGCAAACATAACAATACATTGATGGATGACTTTTTACCTTTTTTTAAAAATTGAATTTTTGGCGCAAGAAGTGTTCCCATTAAAAGAGTCTGGAAAAAGACAGTGAACACAAGAATCAATTCTCAGATAGCTTATTGGATCTA
>VTPC01001820.1:25442-37153 GCA_011009095.1 Ignelater luminosus
ATTGCCATTTAAAATGTTTCCTATTCATGTGACTAAATAATAATAAGGGATTAAAATGTTGCTTGTGAGACTGGAGTCTAATTGTTCGTAACATAAATTTTGTTTTTATTTTTTTACTGTTTTAACGAATTTCAAAACCCTGCATGTTAAACCAGGGGTAGCTTATGATGGCATTTATTGTTCATTGTGCTACTACAGCTGCACTATTAGTTCCAAGAAAATAGGCATGTCTGGTAAATTTTTGTTCTTGCACTACAAGGGTTTAAAAACACCGTAAATCTCCTTAACTTTCAGTTTTTAAGGCGACAATACAAGAAACACTTTTCTTTTTCTAACCAGAGACGGCTTCGGTTTTTAATATTTAGGAAAATTGTCAAAATTTTCAACTTTCACAGAGCCACTTCGTTTTTTCATGTTTTGTCTTCATTTAGCCTCACTTATCACCTATTAAAAGGATACCCTTTATTTCGGAATCACCCTGTATAACATTCTCGAACTTCAACTTAAATTATGTATCTTATGGCACTTGTAATAGGTAATAAAATCAAATATTAAATTTATAGATACATAAATTAACTTTTAACTTTTTGGAGTAAATCTCTAGAAGCATAGTACTAATGGATATCTTTTGACAGATGATAACTTTCATTATATATATTATTTTGCCTCACCATTTAAGATGATCTTTTAATTTATATCAGCTAATCAATTTTTCAAACATTCATTAAAATGAATTTCCAGTTTTCTAACATTCTTGTTTCTGTTATGTGTATTACTGTTGACTACTTTAAAGTATATTTAGTAGTGTAGTTAGTAGTTTAGCATAATGTAGTTTTGATAATGCATGTTGTATCATTGGAATTGCCTTACTAAGCAATGTCTTTTTCTGTAATGCAGATCACGATCAAGGTCATTTTCTCCCAGTCCAAGGACCTCCCCATTACGACAATATTCACCTAAAAGATCTCCTCATCGACGAGCTCATTCTCGATATCGTTCACCTGTTAGATCACCTCCTCGGTATGTATTCAGTACTAATTGTACATCAGTGATGATAGTCTTGACCTAACTAGCAAAATTAGTAGCAATATCATTATTGCTCATTATTTAAGTTTCTTCCATTAGAGATTTTCATGATATTATTGTTTCATGTTACATATTCTTAAAATATTAAAAATGTAAGTGATTGTAGTATGTACTCTAAATAATGTTGAGTTTAGAAGATTTTAGAATAATTCCATTTTACCTAAGAACTGTGCATCTAAGGTGTCTTAGTTTGCAGACTTTTTGTAGCCAATGGCTCTATTAGAAGTGAAAATAATGAAGTGGAACATACACTTATTGAAATTGAAAATGTTTTCGTCTGGCATGGCTTTATTCTTAAATTTTCTTAATTTAACTAAATATGTTCAGGATGTTTTTTATTAATCCTTCTGTTAATAGTTCAATTTTATCTAGATACCGTTACAAGGAACAACCATTGCCTGACCGTGATCGTGCTAGAGAAAGAGAAATAGAAAGAGACAGGGAAAGAGATAAGGAGTTCAGAGAGAGGGAACGAGACAATCGTGGTTTCAGTAGAGAAAGGGAACGAGAAAGAGACTTTCGAGATCGTGAGCCTAGAGAACGTGAGCGTGAACGGGATCGTGAGTTTCAGTTTTATGACAATTACGAAAGGGATCGACCAAGGGGAAGACCACAATGGAATCAACCCATTCCAAGGAAAGACTATCCAGGCCCACCTGAACCGTATTATCATGCACCTGAGATGGCAGCCCAGCCACCACCATTTGTACCACCCAACAGGTATTTGTTACTCTGTTATATTTTGAATATGTTTTATATTGGTTTTGTAGCTCTTTATAAACAAGCAGAAATTAAACAGTTACTGTTGGTAAAAATATTAATTAGTTTAAATTTCTTTTGTAAATATATATCAGATGGTGACTTTCGGCAATATATTTTTATTAACAGTAACTTGATCCCATTAAATAAATAGTGAACAGAGCTACAGTAGCGAATAGCAATTTCTGAATATTAGTCATGTTAATATTATCCTGTGCTGTTATACTAACAGTTATTTTGCATTTATTTCTAGTCTTATTTAATTCTAGTCAGCGTTAATTTGCTATTACATATTTTTGTAATAGCATGTTATTCTTGTGTTTTCTTATACCTGTCATAAACTGAATAATGATAAGTATTAATTAAGCTTGTGATCTCTTTTTATAAAGTTCTGAATAATTCTAAAATGAAAAACAGTTTAATTCATGCTTATTTTATAATCACATTTGTTGTTTCATTTCCTTTTTTGAATTTTTTATTTTGTGTAGTATTAGCATGCATTGGTAGTACAAAAAAAACTGTGATTTTTTATTATTTAAATGAGTATTGTTAAACACAAAACTTAAAATAATTGGAGAAGTTTTTAATAATAAGGTTTCAAATGACTGATATATTTTTGGTATTATAATAAAGTTTACTTTTTTGTATGTTTAATTTAGTCATTATTTCGTGATAACTGAAATCGTAAAAATTATTTGCATTTTCTGTGTACAGTGCAATATATTAAAATAGAGACTTGGACAGAAAACATTGTTTTTATTTTTTATTGAGAAGTAAAATTTTTCTCAAGTGTTGTGCGATAACAGGATTCTTCGACTGCTTCATGTTTTTACGCCTATTTCTACTGCAGCTAATTCTTGTATTTATAATATAATTGTTAGATGTTACAAAACTCTTGAATGTAATGGAACACTCCAGTTATTGTTTTTATATTGTTTGTTTATAATATCATCAATTTGTTAAAATACCTTTTAACTATTTTCAAAATGGTAACTTTTATAAACAAGCAGGTACATATAAGAATTGTTGATATCCAGTGATTGTTTTTAATAAATGTAGTTCCTACTTTTATTAATTTTTCATTTATGTAATAAGTGTTATTAACTTTTTTTTCTAGATTTTAATCGACAATTTTGTTGAGAAATATTTGCAGATATATTTTGAATATACGTGATAATAAACATGCAGGTCACTTAGAAGAATCTTTTTTAGTCAAGTAGGTTATTACCTACTTTTTGTTTAAGTGCCGTGACTTTTACTGAACTTTTTCGAGTTAGATATTTTCTTGAGTTTGCAGCTGAAGTATTTTTGGGTAGATTTCTGAACTCATCATCTTAGGTGTGATGAAATATACTGTGATTCTTAAGGTTGCATCATACCATTATTAGCAGGAACCTGGGCCTCAAATCTTTGTTTCAATTCTGTACAATTTCTATTGATTGATATCTGCCCAAAACAAGAAATGGGAAACCAAGTCATGTTGTGGATTAATTTGATTGAGTTTTTCTAAATAATTGAGTTTTTGTACTATACTTTTTCAAGCTCAAATTGGGATTAATCAATTCAATCAAATTGGACTAATGAATTTTAAATTGAGACCAATTTGAATTCAATGTCAAGTTGATTGATCTTAATTTGAAATTGGTTATTCGAATTTGAAATCGATTATTCTCAATCTGAAATTGATTGGTCCTAATCTGAGCTTGAAAGGTCAGTTGAAAGTTAATGAGTCTTGACTTTGTGTTTGCCTATATCTATATCAATTGATATGGGCTTTGTGACCCAAGTAATTTTTACGTTAACTAAGACATTTTTATGATCGGTGATCATCATAACGTGGGCGACATCTGGCGTCAGAATTGGAAACACCATGTTACATTAACATTTAAAGGGAAATTTGCAATTGATGTTAACAAATATGGTAAAGCAAAGGTTAATAAACACACAAATGAGAATGCTATAAGAGATTTGTTATGAACTGGTATTTATGTCAGTTATTACATTAACCATCATACTACTTTCAAAACAACTTGGAAATTTATTTTATTTTCTTCATGTTCATGTTTTTTATATTCATTTCTTCCTGCACAAAGAAATAAATTCGTCAGAGTAACCCGTACTACGTTATAAATAATGTTTCACGTTCGTATTACCATTTTGTTTGCATCAATTAACCTTTCCAATTTTTCAAAACTTTTTGTTTTTTATATTGCATATGAAAGAACATCAGTGCATATCAATTAAAATAACTTTTTCATGTTTGTTAAAAAAAGTGCAACATTTTTCATTAATTTTTGTTTATAAAGGATGCGTTTGTTTCATCGCGCTAGAAGCATGATGAAAAGTGCCATAGCGGTTTATTTTTTCACGGATTTGAATGAAAAAAAGTATTGTAACATGTCATTTTTTAACGCAAAATATTTAAACACAAAACATAGAAGGTTGCCGTTGCTCTGATACACACTAATTGTATGTTTAATATCAATGTTTTCAAGTGAAAAGTCGTTTTTGAAGTAGGTAGTTCTTAATTTTTATTACGAATGTGAAAAAAGTTTTGTATGCAATTCATGAGTAAAGTTACTTTTTTTCACTCGGCTCTTGTGCAAACTTTCCTTCTCGTGAAAAAAAATACACTTTACTCACTTGTTGCATAATTAACTATTTATTTGCATTTTCTTTAGCTTAAAAATAAATTTAATTTTAAATTTTATTCAGTGATGTCACTATAACTTGATGAAAAATTAAAGAAAACATATGAAGCACATACATAAAGCAAAAAGGCAATGGTCATTTTGAAATGTTTTCTTTGCAGTGATATTCAATTATTTCGGGTTTACAACAGTGATGTTATCGGTGATAAAGTCAAGTATTAACAATTGTCAGTTTTTTGGCTGTTTTGAATGGAAAGAGGTTAGGGCATGTATAAATATACAAGTCTTAAAGAATTTCTGCTTGTATTATTAGAACATTGTACTAAACATTCTTGATATATTCTTGACAACTATAATTAATTAGCAACGATGGATCAAAATTACAAATTTTCCAGAAATAGAAATCTCAAAACAAGTAACAGAGGTTATGTTCACAAAACATTGAACGGTTATTTTAAGTTATTTTAGATCGCGTCAAATGGCAAACAACAGGCAACTGTGGTGGGGGTAGGGATTAGTTGTAGTGACATCTATTCTGACAGGAATTAATTATTTAGTATTTTTCTGGTAATTTACTGAAAATAAATATTTCAGAAAAATAGCTGTACTATCTATTAAAGCCAATTATGTAATTTGCTGGAAAGGTCCATTGTGCATCTCTCTTGCATTCAAAAGCTCCCCATATCTCTGGTTCATGATCTTTGCGAATCTCATTACATTATTTGTCAATTTGATATTGTAGAAATTCATTTTCAATTAAAAATGACATTGATCCGTTAACTTTCAACTGACCAAAATGTGCAATCATGAATAATAAAATGATTTAAAATGTATTTTATGAAGAGGAAATTGTTAAAATAAAGAAAATGCAGCAGCTTTTATAAAATTCTTTTAATTATAAACAACTTCAAATTGAATACAATGCACGATGTTCTTATATTTTTAAGAACTACAGCTATCTTTTTTAGGGAGCAAAATAGTTTCTATGCATACGCTTAAATAACAAAGTTAAACTATTTTGGCGGGTTTGTTCAAATAGTATAACATTCTAACAGAAATAAGAAATTTTGTAGTAGGGTATAAATTAAAATCATTATTGTTATGAATTGTTTGTCTATAAAATTGTACACCTGTCCAAATGATAGAAATAAAAATTTTGATAATACTAACAATAATGAAGAAAATTTGAAAATCATTATTTTTTTATTAAAAAATTCAGAGTATTCGGCTGCCTGAAAATCCTGGAGAAGTTGGGGAATTTATTTATTTAGAAAAATGGTTAAAGAAAAGTCAGGAAAAAAACAAAAAATCTTGGAAGAAATGAAAAGAGCAAACTTAAAATTTTCAAAAAACTCGTGATGTAGGATCTGTTACCTAAATTCAAGGGACTTACTGACAATTAAAGTCGTATTTTATCAAGAGTGTGGTGTCACTCTCAAGAACAACACATTAATACTATTTTTTCGCGATAGTAACGATTGAGATTGAAAGATCCAGTGTGGCATGTTTGATACATACCATTGCTTGATATAAAATTATTGTTAAATAGATTAGCCCGGTTTCTGCAAGCGTCCCTAAATCTGTCATTAGACTGTCTTTAGCTAATAGCAGGTTAGTGATAGTTCTAAAGACGTGCTGTTTTTGTACTTGATTTTTAAAGCTTCTTTAACTAATAAAAGCGAATCGTTAAGTGACATAAACACTGTGAGAGCAACAAAAAACCAAGTCAAAGATACCCTTGGAATTTTAAGAGATTGTCTTATAGTAATTCATAAATTATGAATTCAAACATTCAACTTTTAAATGTCATAATCATTTTGACTATTGAATATTCCCATTCACCATTTTCATTCTTGATGCCATTACAAAAATAAGATTCTAAATGAAAATGTATTGTTAAATTCACATGTTTTATAAATTATTATAATAATAACTGTAATCACTTAAAAAATAACCTAAAAAAATTTAAATCTCACTTGTATTATTTTAATAGCTTTTGTTTTACTTTTGTTTATTAATCTGAAACTATCAAAGACAAGAAATTTACAATCCACAGGTATCTTTGACTTGGGTTTTTGTTGCTGTCGCAGTATAATTTAATTTAAGCAGAAATTCAAACTAAATTAATTGAGGCAAAACTGCTAGTTGAATTGTTCATAGTTGAAAGCACAATAATATTATTGATACAACTTTATAGGATAATCTGAGTAATGCCTCTATAAAATTTACACATTGCAATGTAAAATACTTTACAAATAAAGTACTTGATGTCTCTATGAATTTATTTAATTAAAAGTGTTTTCTTGATATAATATGCATCTTCACTTTAGAACAATTATAGGTTAAGTTCAAGTTTTAATAATACCTGCATTTCTACATATTTGTTTATGAAGAGATGGATTACAGCTTAATGTCAGTATTCTTGTATTAGATAATATTAAAATATATCAAATCCATGGCATATTAAGCATTAAAGTACTTAAGATAGGTACAAATGTGTAACATTTACAAGTTAATTTAGCTCTAAAAATTGTGAGTCAGTCCACATAATTTTTGCATAAGGCATGAGACATCCCCTACATGTAGCACCTTCATCAATCACTCGACCACATACCTATGGTCACCAGTTCACATTTTTTATATATTTTTATCTTTTCTTTACAATCTCGAGTCAGTAAAACATAAATAATAGTGCTAGATTTTTATTAAAAACTTGGAAATTATGTAAAAACTAAAAGTAGTTGTTCTTATAAAAATTAGATTTTGAGTGTCACTCTTAAACATGGTCCTACCTACTTTAAATAAACAATTCTAATGATTAATGAAGATTCACTAGTGCTAATGAAGGTTGTAGAAATTATTTAAACAAGCTTCTTTAAGTTCTTAATATTATACTACTCTGTTAAGGATAAAGGTCGTGTCTGCCAATGCATTCATTTCGAGAAAATTGAGAAAAACTGAACAAATGAAGAATTAGATTTTGCAAGTTCTTGAGAGGAAGATACACCATTTTGATCTAACAAACAGATGCATAAACATGTGCTGATCTGATAAATGCAAAAATCAAAAACTCGACTGAAATTACACATACAGCCTTTATCCTTAACAGGGCAATATACTACCTAACTTTGTCCCTGGTTTTCTTCACTTATGACGCTTTTTTCTTAGTTTTTACTACTACTGTTCAGTTCTTTTTTTTCTATTTCTCATTTTTTATTTCTGTCATATTACTCCAATTACTTTTAATGTCTCTATTTTTTTGCCATTTATTTTTCTTGACTTTTACTTATTCAAGTTTCCCTGCAGTATGCTTATATCGACTTTGCTATTTGGTATCATTCATTTTCAATTGCAGAATTTACTAATTTCCACTAGATAGTCTATACAACTGGGTCTGGGTCATAATAGAGCCATGCTTTTATTTTGTTAGGTTGGAAGTGTTGCTTCCTTTTTTCTTGAAAATTGCCCTACCTGTGTCTGTATTTGACACCGTTGCGTGATCAAAAATTTTGCATAAACGTTTAGTACTGATTAGTTTTGCTTTGTTAAAAAAAGATCAAATTTTTTTATATTTTGCATCTATTAATGCCAATTAAAAAGTGCCAAAGATTATAAATAAAAACATAAAACTTTGATTTATAAATATAAATAAATAGAAATTTTTGTGAAGTAATCTTTTAGCATAATCGATTTATAGATTTACAAAAAAAAAGGTAACAGCGTGAGGTCAAACTGTCATAAAATCATAACCTTAAAGTACATTAAGCATCAATAAGATTTTACAAGCCGAGTTAATAGATAAACAGCCCAGTTTACAATACTCAAACTGTCATTTTTCCACTGACCCAGAAACATCGTGAATGGTGTATATGTGGTAATATCCTGATAGTGATTGATCCAAAACTCAAATTAAGTTTTATTTTTCTCATTATCTTTATCATCTGCTTTAAATGCTGTGGTCGATAGGGTGGATCAAAAAATCGAACTCAATGCAACCCCCTTCTTGTGGTGAGTTCTGGGTTGTTTTCATAAAGGAAACAAGCGAAGAGCTGCAAGATTCACCTAATAACTAGTATTGCATTTAAAAAGGAATTAACTTAAATTTTAGATACAAACTGGCAGTAGAAGATGACATCATAGAAAGCTGAGATTTTGCAAAATTGTTGACGTTATCAAAAGGTAATTTTACTGCATCCAGGCTAATCTATTAGGTTAAAAAAAATTTTTCATGCGTTTTTCGATCTACCCTAATGGTCAATCAAGGCTGCAGTGAATTCTTTGACTTTTTTTTTAAATATGGGCATTTTAGTATAAGTTGTATATTGTAGAATAGGCTGGAAAAGTTGGGAATTGGATTTCTTGATATTACTGGGTACCCTGTAATTTCAATTTACGTATTTGGAAACTACATTAGCATGTTTGAATTGCACATGCAAAAGGTTCACATGGTTTTTAATAAATTTGGTAACTTAAAAGTGCAGTTTACATTGTTAACCTTGGCCTACTGTGAATGCTATAATAAAAAAATTTACTTGTAGTAATGTAGTTGTCCAAGAGCAAGCAATTAGTGGCAGCACATAATAATAGATGCTAGCAATGTGTAGCCATGATTGCTATTTGCAGATACAAAACTAATTTCCAAGCCCAACTACAGTTTTAGATTTTCAAAACTTAAATTCAATAATATAGAAATTTGAAAGCAAAATCCAAATATTTGTTTTTATCTTATGAAAGTGTTTGCAATAGACCCCAAAGAGAGATCAGGAATATAAGATGCTATTAAAACATAGAAAATTAAATTTTATCTTAATTTTGAAAAGCCCTTGTGGCTGAATGCCTTTTCGCCCATGCAAGGAGATGTAAAACATAGCTTGACAATTGCTAAATGTGATGTAATAGAGGAGGACGCGTCAAGGGAGCAGCGAGTCCGTCCCATTGTGAAACAGGCCCTTCCCCTCCTACTAATACTACTACGAGTGCACTACAATCCACTGTGAGCTTATATGCCAAATTGTTGCAAGTTCTGAGCTCATTCCTATACAAGCCATGAATTACAATGAACCACACACATTTAACCTCAGCTTTATTGTGTTTTACTTGTGTTTTCTGTAATATTTTTTTTGGATAAAAGTCTAAAGAGATGTAGTTGTCAATGTTGATTTATGTTGCGAGCATAATCATAGACAAAACAATTTTATTTATTTGTTAAAGACGATGATCTTATGGGCCTTGAAACAATTGTGATTTCATAGTCATAGTCAGGAACTAATTTTAAAATGTGCGCTTGGCGGTAAAATTAATTAAGTTTTCAATGGTATTTTTTAATTTTATTAATTTGTCCCTGGATCAAGTTCACTATAGGTATCTAAAAGACAAAAAGCTTAAATATGAAAAAAAATTTATTTTTGCAAAACTTCCAATAATGGTAACAAGATTTTGATAGTACTTAAATTACTAGCTGTAATACAGAGAATTCTAAAAGATGCATTATTTTTCTATTAAAATTGAATTACACCTGCAAGAAAAAGCTAACATGACTTTTGAACATATTTGGTACTTCGTCGTTTTTTAATGAAAAAATAATGTCTTTTCAAGCTTTTTCCATTATTGTTAGTAATAATAGAAACTTCATTACCATTATTAGTTTTGCAAAATGCAAAAGTTTATAAAGAATACATTTTCTTCATATTAAGTTTTTCATTCATTGTACCTATTGTAAACCAGAGTTAAAAACTTAATAAATACAAATACATTATTATTTTCTAATCATCTTTAAAAGTTAATTGAAGTCAGCTTTTTCTCAAAAATAAACTAATGCAACTGGCAAACTGACAATTGACAGTTGTGTAAACAAGAAAGAAACAAACAACAAAACTTATTGTCTTTTTTCTTTACTTTGTTCTTCAGTTAGTTAGTCGATAGTAATAAGGTGTTGCACTTATTCATAAATGCATTATGTTGTCTGTTGTCTGACGATACATTGGTTCTAACAAAATTTCTCTCTTGTGCATCAGGCTTTAAGGTGGGATGTCAGTTCAATGAATAAGGTACTTATCTTAATCCTTTTGTTAGATTGTAAATACATTGCATTGCATAATTGTACAAAAGATTTTAGAATTATATAATCACAAACCACTTTCAATTTTTTTAATGTTAGTGAAAAGTTGTTTTATAACAGCAAATATTTTACATTATAATAAACAAAATATCAGAAATAATAATTACTAATTAGTATCTTGCAGCAAAAGTGGGGATCATTTTCATTATAATTACATTTTAAAAACTGAATATTCTAGAAAAAGAGAGTTCATTTATTTCCGGATTACAAGATTCTTTTTAAACACTGAAAATTGCTAAACCACTTTCTCTTTTCTAAGAATTACCTCTTTTTTTCTGGATTTTTTTTTGCAAATATTTTAAGTTTTATGACTGCTGCTCAAATATGAAGCTATTTATGACTTTACTGTGAATTCGGCATTTATTCTTTGTTCAGGTAAAGACAGAACATTTTACTTAAACTGAAAGACAGATTTACAAAGAGTAATTTTAAAACTTGTGTGGTGCCCCAGTTTTTTTGCCGCGATAGTACATTCGGAATAAAAGTTGGATCTTTGTTAAAAACGACATTAATAGTGCAGATGTAAAGTGAATGGATAATATAAATGGTATTAAAAACATTCAATATGGCCAGGATTTTGGAATTTCTTTGTATGCTTTGGGCAATACTTGACACGTTCCAATTGACATGCTTGGGGTATCTTAAAACAATTTTCTATTTTCTGGAAAAAATTTTTAGTAGACCGAGAATTACATAAATACTTTAAAAATGAAGAGACAGTACGGTAGAGAGGCAAGAGTTGTGGCCTAGTGATAATGCGAGTTAAGGCTGATTGACATTATCCTATTTTTAACCTTTTTCTCGCTATAAATTAGAACCTAGATGTCTAGGACGGTTTCTTATAATGTGAAATGCCATCCTTTTTTCATCCTAGAAACTGCTAGAAAGTAGATTGACAAACTAGATCCGGACCTATTTTGATGCTAAATTCTATCCTAGACTTGCGCACTAAACGACGTTTCAACATTACCAACTGTTGCCGATAATGAAATAATTTTTGTCTTATTTATTCAACATTGTAACAGATAAACAAATGAATAGCAGTTGGTTGTAAACACAAACTGAGATATAAATTGAGGTTAAGGTAAACAAAATGC
>VTPC01001820.1:47153-61716 GCA_011009095.1 Ignelater luminosus
TTAATTAGATAACTCTATACTAATTATCTTATTTTCTTTTTTCCTTGCCTATTTAAAAGGAAGATATACTAAAATCAAAATAAGATATAAAATGTTTTGAGATTGTTTTCTTTAAATGCTTACCCAATATGTTTTATATTATAACTTAGATATAAATGTTCTGTTTGGGTTTGTTCTAAAACTCGAATGCAGTGATGGACAACCAAAGTTTGATTAAGACCCAGTTGAAGCTTTTAAAATGGGCCAATTTACCCTTGGTGTACTAGTTGCCTATTTCTGCTCTAATTTATTGTGTTGTATTAAAATTTTTTATATAACTATAAAGACTGCATATAAAAGATTATTATTTAAAGGAAATGCCAAAATATTGAGATGTTACCTTAAGAGCACTATAATTAAATTTCTTTATCTGCGTTATAAAAAATTTCTTTGTTGCATATTAATTATTTTTAAAATATGTTCTTGCTTATTTTATTTCTGAACCTCAAAAAATGAATGTTTTAATACTTTTGTGAAGTTATATTTCTTATATTATTGAATTTTTTTATAAAGTTGTAAATTTTAAAACTTCACAAAAGTTATAATAAATTACAACTACAACCTAAGGTTATAGTGAATTATAAGAATAGATTGAATTTATTATTTTGTTATTAATGTTTAAGGGTTTATTGTTTTAAGCGGTATTATTTTTATATTCCTGTATTTTTAATAAAAATTATTTTTCAAAATTGAATCTTGCCATATAAATCTTCTCTTTTAATGTCCATGAAGCATTAATATTGTCTTATATTCATGGATGTAATAATTTGGTGGATTTGTCATTAGTCATTAGCACAGACATACGCATGCACTTCTTTTCTTTATCTACAGATTACTCTTGCTTATTTCTAATATTTCTTTTTTACAAAGTGGCAACCAGGTAATTGTTACATCCATATTTATATGTCTATATATTAAGCTATGTATTAAACTCATGCATTATTTTAAAATGTCTATTTGTTATCCCATGTAAATTATCTGAACTTAATCAAAATTGTTTATTGATTATTGGCATTATTTGTTTTTATGTTTATTAATAGTATACATCGCAACACTTACAAAGAAGAAATGCATATTGTGATATTTTTTATTCGAAGGAGGTAGGTATTATGAATGTAAACTGTCAGAAAAACAATATACTTGTTACTATTTTTACGTATTTGCTGTAAATTCATTTAAAATAAATCATTTCATCACAGAGGGTGTTGTTTATTATTTGCAAACCTTTTCAGTAAGTGTGACTAATAAAATTTTAATATAAAGGAAGTGATACTTGTATGATACATCTTTGTTCATAAAAAATATTTTGCTGAATCTTAAACTGAATTCTAAACAGTTGAATTTCTCCAAACAAAACTGATTTAAACATTCGTATTTATTCCAAAAGACTCCTACCACTCAATACCGAAACTAGCCGATATCAATACATATCTAATGATAAAATGGGTTATTTTAGTTTTAAATTTTAAAACAATAAATAATCTATATCATTTGATTATTTGATTGATTTACAGGTTATACTTATATGGTCGTGAATAATAATATATAAATAACCTATAGTTCTTGAATGCAACTTTTGCAAAAGGATTACACAGTAACTGTCTTAATGGTCTTGATTAGTGCATGTAGGCTTACGTATGTGTAATATACAGGGTGTCCCTAAGAGGTCTATACAACGCCATACCACATATTCGTCAGACCAAAATAGGACTATTTAACCAAACTTATTTCTATCCAAAAGTGCTCCATTAAGGCGCTACCGGACGTCAAAGATCTTAAAAATATTTCTATTTTTTTATATAACAAAAGAGTGCTTTTAGCGTTTGGAATTAAATTTGGGATCTGAATGTGTACTGGAAAAGGGGATTTTGATACATCAACTTTTTGCTTGTGGGTGTTTCGTAAGTGGTCAAAAGTCGATCATCCACATGCAAAAAAGTTCAGATTTTTTTAACGGTTTGGTCAGTACTTCTGAAACTTTTTCCACAGATGGACATTTTTTGTCTCTTGTTCGGCTTTGATAATTGCAATAGTTGAGGCAGTAAAAAACAATTTTGATTTGCCTTCTGGCATGCAATGTAAAGTTTAGTGGCGTTCAAAACAATAAAATAAAACCCATGTCAATATGATACGTAAATTTAATGCAGCAAATCAAAAAGCTTACAGTAAATGTTCAAAATGACCACCAGTTACATGGATACAAAGATTAATGCGTTGTAGAAAATTAAACTGTACTCTTTGAATTATTACGGCATCGTTCTTTAAAGATTTATTGCACATTGAATGCGCCTCCACAATTCTTGTTCTGTGTCCTAAGGGTTTGGAGTACACCATCGCTTTCAAAGCTCCCCATAAGAAAAAACCCAGCGGCGTCATATTGGGGGAACATGGTGGCCAGTTTGCAGGAGCATCATTGCCTCTGACGATCCATCTATTTGGATACTGCTGATTTAGATGATTACGAACATTTAGGATGAAATGCGGAGGTGCCCCATTGTGCTGAAGGCGGACTTTTTTTACGTACAATTCGAACTCTAAACTTCAACTCCCTAAGGAGAGGGGGCGTCACCTCTCGAAGATTTCTAATGGGAAGAGGGTACAGGTGGCACGTCATTAGAAAGGGCTTTCAATTCTCCATATTTTTTTAAATTTGGTCGATTTGTTTGGAAGATACTGGATGTGAAATCTAAAACATAAAAAGCTTAACAATCTTTAAATTTTTACATTTGAACACCCTTCCCATTAGAAATCTTTGAGGGGTTGACGCCCTCCCTCCCTAGGAGGTTGAATTTAGGATTCGAAATGTACGTTAAAAAATGTCCCCCGTCCAATATAAATCTACGTGTTTTTGCGTTTTTTCAAAAAATTATTTTCGTGAGAGTTATTCAGTTTGTTTGGTTTTCTTTAGGCCATTCTGTATATTATAACTGAAAAGATATTCATTTTTGCCAAATAGTAATTTCAATAAAAGTTTGTGCTATCATATTTTTCTATTACTATCATCCTTATTATGTACAGGAAGCTTCTGAAATTAACAGTTTTTCATAAAACTAGTTTATCATAATAATAATTTATTATCTAGTCAGTTATCAAGTTCGAGACTGATATAGTAAATGCTTTTGTAATTTTTGTAGTATATTTTGTAATGCTTCAGTGCTGTTTACTGTTGTATGAGATCTGGATATTAATAGAATCTACAGTAAGTACTCCGAAGGTGCCAATTCAAATCTCAAGGTGACAATCAACAAATAACAAACTTAGCATGTTTTTCAGTCTTTTGCACAGCTCTGAAATATTTTACTCTAGGTCCTATTTGCTTTAAACTCTTATTCAAGAAAGCACTGAAGCTTCTGCAAAATATGCTATGAAAATTAAAGTGTTCAAAGTTATATCAGAAACAACCTGTATAGTAATCTCGTTTCTTCTGCAATGTTCACAATAATAAAATTAATTACTTGCATTAATCAAGACAACATTTACATTCTTGAATTTATGCCATTTTTGAGTGGTGCATTTAAGTATTTTACCATTAATAATGTTACTGTATTGAGTACATTTAAATCACACAAGATCACTTCCAGTCAAGATAGTTTGTTTCCTGGTGGCAATATCTGTCTGCTGAATGTGTATTTTATGTATGAGAATCTATCTGCAAACTCTAGGTATGTGTTAAAAATACAGCAAGAAAGAAGAAATTTTCACATTGAAGAGTTCACGAAGAGGAATTCTAAAGGATGTGGGAATTTACACCAGGATTAAGGGAAAAAAAGTTTTTCAAAGTAAACCTTTTAACTTTCAACATATTGATATCACAGTAAAATAGCATAGCAAGTCTTAAATTCACTGTTTTAAAGAAAACTCATTTTAAAAATGTACATGCTATTGTGACTCCTACTACGTAATAATAATACAAAATACAGTCATCCACTAACTAAATCGAGGGTTTTTCAAGTTGTTACCCTATTGTACTGTGGTATCGATATATTAAATGCAACTTCACTCTAACAAGATCTTATGGACGTTTCAAAATCATCTTCCAAGTAGTATGTAAATAAATTATTATCATGCATTTTTTTAATATGGACAACAAAGATTATTGCTGCAAGTCAGAAAGAAGTTGCTTTGATAAATTTTTTCTAGAAGTTTGTGAAATTGTTTTATTTTCTTAATCTATTGAAAAAGAATTGCATAATATCCTTTTCAAAATACACATTTTAGATATGGGCTACAAATTGTGATAAATAAAAAAGTTGTTTTGTAATGTCATATTGATAAAAATTAAAAAATATTTCTTACTTTGGTAATTTCATGAAATTCATTCTGGATTATAATATGCGCAGTTCTAATTATTAAAGAGTAAAATTTCTTTTACTGTTGTAAAATGAGCAATTACTGTAGCAATTATTTTTCTTCAGATTATCGTTTTTCCATTTAACATTATCATCGATTTTGTTTTTCTTTACATATACACAAGTAATATAATTTTCAATATTTTATTTATCACTGACTTATTCTAAATTTCATTACATTTATTTATAAATCCCCAGTTGTACATAATATACAGTTTATCATTGTAATTTATGAAATAAATAAAACAAATAGATATAATTTAAAATTTATTTGTTTTCTTTATCTCTGTTTAGATATCCACCACGAGACGTTTATCCACCACATCACTTACCCCCCGTACAACATCCACCACCACTTCATCAGCATCCATCTGCTCAACATCTACCACCAATGAGAAGATATGATGATGTAGCACCTCCTGGTACTGAACAACCACCTATACCAGGCTTGGAAAATCCACCTAGATTTGAGGACAGATATCCATATGATCGAAATAATCGCGATGCTCCACCAAATGATAGATTTAGTCCCAATCGCCAGGTTGATAAACGTGACGATCGCGATAGAATAAGGGAAGAAAGAGAAGAATTCTCTGGAATTGACAGGGAAAGAGAACGTAAACATGAAAGATACAGTCGTTCTCCTGATAGAAATCGCTTCACATCTCCAAGAAGACAGTCTAAAGAAAGAGAACGCGATCATCAACCTACACCAGAAAAACCGAAACGGCGACGATATGACGAGTCTTTGGATAGAGATAAAAAGGATTCTGATAGAGAGAAACATGAACGTAAAAGGGACTTGTCTGATGATGAACGATTTAAGAAGAATAAAGACAAAAAGAAGAAGAAGGAAAGAAAAGAGAAAAAAGAGGAAGAAAAAAAGAAAAGAAAAGAAAAAAGAGAGAAGCGAGAACAAGATAAGCTTAGCAAAAAGGCAGCAGAAGAGAAAGACAGAATAACAGAACGTAAAAGTCGTGAAGAAACTAAGCGAAATGATTCTGAAACTCAGTCTACAAATGATGAATGTGAAAGGATTAGTCGAAGAGGTATATCTGAAGAGCAATCAAATAAAGATGTTAAATATAAAGAAAGTGTTCGGGAAAAAGAAAGATATCATTTTAAAGAAAAAGAAAGTATTAGTAGTAGATCCAAAGATGATAAAATAATAGAAGAAAAAGTAATAAATGAAGACAATAAAGAGTTAAGATCTACAATAGAGAGTAATAGAAATGTAGCTGAAATTCCAAGAGAAGCAGTTAATAATATAGAATCTTCAAGACAAGATTCTAAACAAATTGTAGACACTGCAGTAGTCGATAGAAAACTAGCTGTAGACGTTGTAAATGAAGACAGTAAGAAAAATGTAGATAATTTGAATGTGTTGCCAAATTCCTCTGAAAAAGTTGAAGAATCAAAAGCTGATCTGTATGGTGATTTGTTAACAGAAGGAATTGATAGTAGTGTAATTCAGAATTATGGAAAAATAAAAGACTTTCAAGAAAATTCATTACCTAAGATTGAATCAGAACCAACAACAATGTCCTCTAAAGAAAAGGAGAGCCCGAAAGATGATGACTTAGAGGTTGATGAAGGCGAGATTACTGAAGATGAAGATTCAGAAAAAGATATATTAGAATTACATACAAATGAAGCTGAATTAAAAACTGATTTGGAAGGTAAGAGTGAAGTTCTAGCTCCTCTTCCAGAACGGTCAAAATGGGAAGTAGATGAAGATGTAGCAGCAGCTGGATCAGCAGGTGGACAAATGAAGAATGAAATAAAATCGGAAAGATCGGAAAAATCAGGAAAAGTTACAAATGAAGTACTGAAACGTGCTGAAAATGCTATATTTGCTAAAGCAATTAATGCCATTCGCCCTATTGAAATAAAGAAAATAAGTTTAGATCGAGCAAAGTTGTATTCAGGTGAACGTGAAAGAGAGAAGAAAACTGATGATCCTAGAGGTGATGTTCGAAATATTCATATTACTATTCATAGTTACGATGATGAAGTTGTTGCTGTAGAACCTGATGCACAGCAATCATCATCAAAGCCTCGCTTATCTGTAAAAGAAAGACTGGGATGCAAAGTCGATGAACTGGATAGAATTGTGAAGGTTGATAAAACATATGATCGTAATCGTTCACATAGTCTATCACCTCTTAGTCGACGTGCTGGAGAATTAAGCAGAAATCTAGGACAAGGCGAACGTCGAATTGAAATAGATGATCGTAAAAGGGCTGATTTAAGGTCAAGCCATGGAGACAAAAATCGCGATCATCACTATAGACAATACAGACCTGAAAGGGATTCTAGAAGGGACCACCATAACAGGGGTTCTAGAAAAGACATTAGAGAAACTAAAAGGGATTTACATAAAGATATTAGAAGAGAAAGAGACAGAGATCATCATAGAAAGGATGAGAGACGTAGGGATGACAGAAAAGAAAAAGCAAGATCTCGCAGTCATGGAGGTGGTGATAGGCTGCAGGAATCTGATGAAAAAAAAATGCGCGATAAGAAAAAGCGTTCGAAATCGAGAAGTAATAGTCATGATAAGGATAAGCGTAGAAGAAAGGATAAAAAAGAAAAGAAAAAAGAAAAGGGTAAGAAGCATCATAGAAAAGAAGATGAGGACAAAGAGTCTAGTAAAGGGAAAACTGAAGATGAAGAAAAAAGTCAAAAACCGAAATCAACAACAGATAAGCGTAAAGCTACATTGGATGAAGCTAATTTTGAACCAGATTATGATTTAGAAACTGAATCAGAGAAAGAAGAAGTTACTAAAAAAGAGAAGGAAGAGAAAAATAAAAAAAGATCTGTTTCAAAATCATCAGAGACAGAGATTCCTAAAAAAAGAGTTAAAGTTGAAGAAGATAGTTCAAGTTCAGAGAGTTCTGATTCCAGTTCTGAAGATGATAAGAAAAAGAAAAAACACAGAAAACATAAGAAGAAGAAGTCACGCAAGGAATCAAGTTCAAGTAGCTATTCTGATTCTGATAGTGAATCTAGTGATGACGAAAGAGATAGGAAAAGAAAAAGACACAAAAAGAAGCAGAAAAAAAGGAAGAAGAGTAAACATAAATAAGAAGGTGAAATATGTCTGATGTAATTATAGCTGTATGATGTTTTGCATTAAGGCCTGACGTGTTTAACAATTAAATAAAATAATTATAACCAGTTGTACTAATTATTAAGACTGTAAATTGCTATTTCTTTTGTTGTATGCATACATAAAATACAAATATTATGTAATTAGAGTAATGTACCTATAGTTGTAGGTAATAAAGATTTCAAAACCTATTTTACTACTTTAATTTATTCGGTATTCTATTCTTCCCCAGATTACTTAATAAGTTATTCAATTGTTTTTAATAAAAGCACATATGTTTTAATTTTCTCAATTTCTTAGTACATAATATATGGTTCAGTTCTTGATTATAAAAAAGATATCAAGAAGGACCTTTTTTTGTTCCCAATGAAAATTGAGATTTTCATACTTGTGCAGTATATTTTCAAAGCAGTAATAAATTTAATCTTTACTTTTATATCTTGTATGGCTTCCCTGTACTGCAAATACATTTATGTGCTATAAAAGGCCAGATCTAATAAAGAAATATTCAGTCTTGTATCAATTGAAATAAGGCATAGAAAGACTGGAATTTCCAGAAAATGTAAAAACAAAATTTGAAGATTTAAATGGTTATTTGTACAACAATTAATGAAAGCAGTACTTTTGTTTCATGAGTGTGAAGTTTGATGCACATGTAAATTGCAATTCTAGCACGAAAAGATACAAAATGAAGATCATAATGGCAACTATTCTAATTACTAGATATATCATAAAGTTATTTGGTTCTGACATTGATTTTGGTGCACCTTTTTTGCTAAATTGAGAGTTATCCAAAGTTACACATAAATTGACGTCAAAGTTGTGTGCACTTCTATCATGTTTTGTGTTGACCACAGTATTCTTATTTAAATAGTTAAATCTAATCTGAATGGAGTAATTACTAGTAGAAGATACTAAAGTTTCTGAATAAGCAACTCTTTTGTAGTTTTTTAAGAGTTTAAGACATAAAATAGTCTTGTCTCTCCTTTTAGTGCTTTTTGAATTGCTACATTCTTATTACTGAAACAATTAAAAATCTATCAAACTTCTTTTATCAATTCATTGGTGTTGATACTTCGATATTTTTAAGAAACTTACATTCAGGAAAAATGTTTACTGGTTCAGTAAAAGAATGTAAAAATAATACAGAACGATAATTAGTGGCGTGAAGGACTAACATGAATTGGAGAATTAGCAGAAAAAACAGGATTTGTGAGGTAGGATATTTTATGTTACACCATAACATTAGAAGAAAAGAGATTTTAATGTTACAGATTCATCTTTCAAGAGATTTTTTCAAGGTAAAAATTAATACAAAAGAAGCTTTAGGTTTCTTGATTACTCTTACAGTTTTGCTTATCAGTGAGATATTTCTCTTCTAATCCTTATCATTTGTGACAGAAATTCTAACTTATAAGTTTGATTCGACAAGTTTATAAACAAATAAGATTAGAAAGAATAAAATATAAGTTGACATTATTTTGTTGTACTGCGTTGACTTCAAAAAGGTGATTAGATTTTTAGTTTTAAAGGTAACAAACCTAAGTGTACACCGAGAAAACAGTTGGGTTATTATGATGATGGTTTAGTTAATATAAATAAATTTTAGTTAATATAAATGAACATTGCTTCTGCCAAGAAATATTTGGTTGTATTAAATAAATTACCAAATACATCTTTCTCAGTGTAATTAGTTTTTTCTTTTTAGCTTTGAATGTAAAATTTTTAATTCTGAATTTTCTAAAAGCATTCTTTCCCAAAAAATCTGACATTATCAACTTTCATAATCATTTTTGTAAATGATCACACAGTTTTTATTTGTCTAATCTCTAACAAAAAATTCTCGTGAATTAATTTTACAAAAGAGGTACCGTAAAAAACTAGGTGAATTGGGATATGGGGATCAACCTGTCCAAAATAGGAGTAAATTTTAGGCGCTGACTCAGTACTTACGATATTGGTAATACTAAGTAGGTTGGGTTTGATTCTGAACCAATAGAGTTAAAGTTCAGTGCTATACGATATGTTCTTAAGGTAAGTAGTTTTGAAAACAAATATTATATTCAACATTACATTTGTTGCTGATTTTAATATTCAAAAAACTTTATTTGGAAGAATATGTTCTTAAAGTAATTTCAAGATTTTTATATGATCAATTGATGCCTCATGTGTGTTTATATATGTTAGTTTAGATTTTTAAATATGCTATTGGTATAAATCGCAGAAATATTATTTTTGTTTATTTGGATTTCGGTCGCGACTTGGGACATAATGCTGCGCATATACAAACAGAATGTAAGAGGCTGTGTTTATCAGAATAACTCAAAAAAGACGCTAAAAGTCTCTTTAATGCAGGAGACTGGGGATATCCTCTTGTCAATGATATGATATCCGGCTAATGGTAAAAAAACTATTTTGATAGAAGGGGTCTTCGTGTTCCAAAATTTAAACCAAATTTACTAGGCATAGAATGGATTAATAGTTTTGTAGAAAGGCAAAAAAAGCGACTGACAGAATGATTTGCAGAAAATATAAAAAGAAGCGTTTAAGAAATTCTTAATAATTACTTTGACAACCTTTCAAATGTTATTCACGGTGCTAGTACAGATGCTATTATTAACTACAACGATGACCCAGGCACAAAACAAGTTGAAGTCAGGCAAGGAACTAAGCATCAAGAACGAGTCATTGCTATCTTTCTAATTGTTTGTGTGTCAGCATCTGGTAAATTATTATGGCCTTATATTGTGTATAAGGGAAGGACCAAAGTTATTATAGGTGACAATTTGTCGAGTCATCTATCATTTCATGTTATCGAGCAATACAAAGAACATGATATTAGATTAGTTTTTTACAAGCTAATTCCACATATTTAACACACCAACATGATGTGGCTGTATTTCGGTCAATAAAGATGAGTTGGAGAAAAAAATTAGAAAATTGGAAGAATAAAAATAAACAACAGCTTCCTTCTTTGCTTAACAGCACTAAACAACGTAAAGAACATGAAGCAGAATATTATTTATTGATGTGTTGCAACAGAAATACTACCATTCGATCATGTACAGGTCTTAAAACGGCACCTCGCACTGCAGACAATGACAATTCCGATGATTGGACCAATACATTAAAAGAAATGTTTGAAACTTCCTGCAACATACAAAAGCCAGCTAAACAAAGGAGAAAAAGAATACTAGTCGGACTAGGAAAAAGTTTCACTATTAATTTTTATCAAAATCGAGTTACCCGTGAAACAGCAAAGGCAATGGGACTAAAAAAATGATGTGCCATTATTTTATAAGTAATTAAAGTAAAAGAAAACCGTAAAAATTTTGCCCTTAGCCTACTTATTTAAAATAATAGATCGATGCTAGAACAAACTAAAAAGGTGGAATAAGACCAAATAGTGACGAATTGATAATAACAAAAACACAATATAATTACAAGTGGTCAAAATGCTCTACGTTAACTTCTTGGCAATGAAACAATCTCTTTTGAAATGTTCGTAAGGAATTTTGCTAATAATCGGGAGGAACTACTTGCATTACGAATCCGTCCTTGAAGTTAAGAAATCCTTGACAAAAGAATAGCGATTACCTCCAAAACCTTTCGAGATAAGTAAAGTAACCCTTATATTATTGAATTTGCCTTTAAAATCCCTATCGAGATATGGGGTCATATACAGGGTGATCCATTTAAAAGAATTCAAGATGGCGGCCGTATGAAAAAACAGTTGAAGATTTGATATTAACTCTCCTCGCAAAACATGGCAAACAATGCCTACTTCAAGCTCCCCAAATATCAATTGTCTATCTCTTACCGTTTTTGCAGGAGCAGCGTATTTCCATACTTTTTAATAGGGAAATTCCAGACAAAAGAATAGCGATTATCTCCAAAACCTTTCAAGATAAGTATAGTAACCCTTATATCATTGAATTTATCTTGAAAATCTCTATGCAAATATGGGCTCATATACAGGGTGTTCCATTTAAAAAAATCCAATATGGCGGCCGTACGAAAAACAATTGAAGATTTTTTTTTAATTACCTTTACAAAACATGGCAAAAAATACCTACTTTAAGCTCTCCAAATCTCATTTGTCTATCTCTTACCGTTTCTGCGGGGGTAGCGTGTTTCCATACTTTTTAGCGACCCTGTATAGGGTGTTGAAGTTTTTATTTTTCTTTCGGTTATGTCAAAACGCCAGATAAGAATACATGTTCAATAAAAAAAAAGAATTAAAACGTTTCCTTAGCAACGGACAATAACTTAATTTTAGGTTTTAAATGGTTTTCGCTTAGGAACAAGTTGTAGGTAGATATCCATTTAATGAGTAATCTCGGTAATATTTTAATTATTTTTCTTTAAAATGGTAGGCTATACGAAAAAAATGAAAGACGCCTTTTTGTTTATAATTGAATGGTAATAATAAAATAACATTTTCGGAAAAATCAGTGGCGTAACAATTTTCTCGTTAAAATTGTATCGGAACGTAGCCACACCTACGTCACTGGTTAAATAAAAAACCTGTTTTAGGTCAAAAAGTGTGTTTTTATACCATAAAAATATCTCAAACGATTTTCGAAACTTTTGGTAAAAACAAAAAAAAATTAAAACTTCAACTTATATGAGATTTTAGAATTAGAATTGGCCCAAGAATTACTCATTAAAATAAGTACATAACATTAAGTAACACCCTGTATAACGAGTGTCCAAAAAGTCCCGTAATCAAATCATCCTCGAAACGGAAAACGTATGTCTGTTATTATATTATGAACCGTAAAGTGCCGTTGACGTTAATCAACTGTCAAAGTATACGTCTACTTATAACAGACTTGTTTTCCGTTTTTAAGATGATTTGATTACGGGACCTTTTGGAGACTGGTTGGTTTTATAATAAATAATTTGAGTTTTATTCTTCTGTTTTATTTCCGTCAAAATTTTTAAATGCCCTATTTCATTACACCTTCTTTAAAAAATCTTGTTTTGCCCCGATCAGTCCAATTACTGGAGCGACTTGAGATATAGGTATATTAAAAACAATCATTTGTTCTAAGTTTTTTATAGCGCATGGGAATGGTATTTCGCTCACGAAATGCAAACAACATTTTTTCTACAACCTTCAAACATTATTATAATATGATTTCTTGAAGTAAATTATACAAAACAAGTGTGCGATGAAAATGCAAAATAATATTAATTTGAAACAATAAACAGAGTTACCTCTAATGTGTCATTTTTGTGTTTTGTTTGCCCATATGCGCAAAAAAATATATTTTGCGCCCATGTGAAAAAATGATAAACTTTCCGTATCCTTGGCGATGCTCAAGTCTAACCTTTTTTTTGACGGTTGTAGAAAATAATTATTATTGCAATGTAAATGCTAATCAACCTCCCCCTTCACAATCAGTATTTAACAACAGTAAGTTAAAATATTAAAAAGTTATTATTAAAAACATTTAAAAATCGTCCCGGTTGACCCCTTTTTACGGTAGCAACATCGAATGCAAAATTAATATATTCTGATCCCAAATATTCAAAAATGTACAGGATGCTTTCCATTTAAGATTTCAAAGTTTTAATATGTTTTAATAAATAATGGGAGAGACAGGGGTGTCCCTACTTTTTGACATCCGGTATATTATTAATAAGTCAAGTAACTTTCATCAATAGACTGACATATTGAAGTGTTGTAGGTTGTAGGTTACATCTGATTTATTTCTTCTAGTAATCCAAGAGATGGATTAATAAATTCTGAGAGTTCTTGTTTTTTTTAATTTTGTCTTAAGAATGAAATTAAAAAATAAAAACGTAATTAGAAACGAAAACACATTTTTTAAGCAACTAAAAGTGTAATAGAATGAGAAGTAAAACAAGAAAATATCAGCAATAAAACAATTTCCCCTAACTTGCTAACAACTCTGGCTTTAAATTAAATCTTATAAAGCCACGTAAATTTCAGTAGCCACATAATTTATAATTATAATAAAGCATCTCCCAAAAAATATGAAACATCAAGTTAAAAAGCGGCTAAAACGTTTCGTTATTAAATTCTCTCTTCATTTTAATAGGCATAACTTAAAAAAGATTCTATTATTTGTTTGAAAATGATTAAAAAGATCGTATTATTACCCAAGTTAGTGTATATGTATATCCAAGTTTTTCATTTTCTGTATATGATGCCCCAATTTTTTGCAGGGTTAACGCAATTTTGCTTTTGTCGTGTTTTGTTTGATTAAACTTTCATGCTGCTTAGGGCTTTATTCACGTCATTTCTGTTTAATTGTCGGGTTTGTTTTATGCGTGTTGTCACGTAAAGTACCGTTCGGTGTTTTTTCCTATTCCTACAAGTCCATGCTCACGAAAAATTCCATGTAGAACAGTATTAATTCATTTACATATCGATGTTTATTTTCGAATGTGTGTTAGTAGTACAAAAATAGAAAATTAAAGATTTTTTTATTATCGTTTATTATTATAATTACTAAATGGAAATATGGTGTAATCGCAGAATTAACGAATGATTAATCTTGATTTCTGCTTTTTTTGGCTTTGATCTAAAGAATTATGAATCAAAGCAAAATTAGGCTAATGTTACGGAAACCAAAAGCATTAAAATAAACCAAATTGTGACTGTCGTTGAGAAATTAAAAATTCCGTTTTATAGAATTTCTGCGTGAAATGTAAAATTATGGAAATTTTCGTTTACGGGTGAAAAGATGTATGCATGTGAATATTTCAGTTTAACTGGTTCATTTGTATTTTTCATTATAAAAATTGAATTCTTTCAAATATTTAAGTTAAAAACTTGTAATTGACAGATTATTTTAATCTTAATTGATTTTATCAGTAGATGCTTTTAAATAATAATAAAAATAAATAAATTTATCCTCGAATAGAAAGTTCCAGGTTTAACTCTTTTTGCATAATTGCCATTTTTAATTTATAGACAAAGACATAAAACGACAAAGTGATTTTTTTCTTAGAACAGTCCTTAAACTATCAAGTAAACAATCATTGGAATGGCACATACAGTGCGCGAGAGAAGTCTGGAACAAAT
>VTPC01001822.1:0-21271 GCA_011009095.1 Ignelater luminosus
CTTCAACTTTTCAGTACAATATGCTATCATATACCGTATCAGTACATATAGTGATCAAGGAGCGGTATCACTTAGTTGATACGTCATTAAAAGAATCGGTGACGTGATCGTGCCCGCAATGGAGCGTTTACCAAGTATTATATCAATGTACGCAGAGTAAGCAATGCATTATGTAAAAGGAAAATGTGTTGCATCACTGGCCTGCGCTTATCTTGCAGAAAATACGTCACTATATCTTACGCGAGTTGCACAAGTCTAGTCGTACACCTAACTGATATCGATAAACTTAACGTGTTTAAATGCATCGCGGTCAAGTAGACGGACAACTTTACTGGGCCATCAACTATTTGATTCCGCTCCTTGATAGTGATACCAAAAAACGATTTTTGTTCGCGTCTTGCGAACGTGAGTCTATTTGCGCGGTTAACTACGACCATGCCGTTGGCTCACATACTTCTGACGATGATGTCGCCTTTCATAAAGGGGATTTCGCATTGGCGTTCCCATCCATGAGTGCTCTTTTGTTGGTTTTTGTTGGTTCTTTTTCTGTTTGAAACTATATCCATCCAACTTCTATAGAATTCATCTTCCCCCAGACTGCGGGGGGATAATAGTGCTTACTTACTATGAGCGTTCAAATTTTCATGTTTACCCAGCCATCACCCTGGCACATACGGCATACTTTAAACTTATTGTTTAGAACCATGATGGCAGCATCCAATTTATTGTCTACAAACCACCCCCCATTCTCCGTTAGCCTTTTGTTTGGATCGCTAACGAGAACCACATCTATGTTTTTTGTTCTTGCCTTCTCTGATATCATATCGTAGGCCACTTTCCCCCTACCGCAGTTATTTTGTAAAGTTTTAATATTCGTGCTTGGTTTGTTATTATTTAACGTAGAACGTTTTAGGTTTTTGCCTCCTACTAGTCTCCCATACGCAGCTATTGCAACGCTGCAACACTGTTGAAGGGAGCTGCTAATTCTTGAATTCCAACCTAAAACGTCCTAGCTCAAGTTATTAGTTATCAGGATTACTTTCTCGCACTCCACGATGCAAGCCTCACCCTTCTTTTTTTCTGCACCAGTTTCCTGTAGTGTGGTGGGCATCTTACTTGATCTGCTCTGTGTCCTTTCATCTGGCATTTCGAACACCACGCTTCGCCTTTGCAGTCCCTAACCTTGTGCCCTTGTTGGTCACATCTTAAACAGGTCACTCCTGTCGTCTTTATTCTTACAATCTCTTGCCTTATGGCCGTGCTCCAGGGACCTGTAGCATTTGGTAACCTCAACCCTCTATCTTATTATGCAATTTACCTAACCGATTTTCCGAACTGCATTTCAACAATTTCTGATTTCTATCAACTTCTTCACAACAGAGCTCCAGTAAAGTTTTTTGTCTCTTGAATTTAAGCCAGCTTTCATCACAAAGCTATTCATTAAATATATACTGAAATCGTTGTGTTTAATTTTTTACAAAATCAAGCCCTAGTAAAGTAATGCATTTGAAGAACAGTGAAACTCAGCTTTTGGACCACTGTCTTGCGCTTATTTGCAAAGACTCTTATTGCTAATTGACTTGTCAATGCGCTTCCGCCGAAATGTGTTGGCAACGCAACGCGAAAAGTAGAGACTTCTTAACGGACAAATCTATTGGGCAATTTTGGGCCTTAATAACATGCTACACCAGGAGTGCCAAAACACTATACAGTGTTCCTATGAAAGATCTCGATAAGCGATAAACAAGCAACATCATAGAACACTAAAATGCGTTTAGATTCAATAGCGCGCCTTCATGAAACGATTTTGATATTACATATAATCGAAGTTACATTTAAACGTTAGTATCTTTTTGGTGAATAGCGATTCCTTTAAAGGGTTAAAAGCTGATAGATATATTAAAATATAGCACAATAAAAGGACACGTTCCACGGCTCATTAATACGACTATAATCTTTTAATTTGCGTTTTCAAGGAAAACACCTTAATTTCCTTGAAAATCTTAAATATTTCAATTATTTTATCCAAGTACCAGTTAGTCAAGTATAAAACATCCATTGTACACAATCAAATTAATTCTCTTACAGGCAACGTTTTCTCATTAATTGAAAATTTATTTTCTTATAATTTTCCCTTTGATAGAATGTAAATTATACAATTTTTGTAAATTTTAAATAGGCTTTGTTAAAGTATTATGTATTATTAAATCGAGAAATTCTATAGAACTCCTTAAATAATTATCATATTCATTCTACAAGTAAATAAACACAGAGAATTTCCTTTTGAAACACAAAGCCGGAGTAGCTGTTTGTTTTGTACTTACATTCTAAAAGGAACAAAACACAAACCACTTACAATTTTAACAATTCCCTTTTATCTTGCCCTGTTAAAAAATTAAAGCAGATGATTGCAAAGGTTAAACAATTGTATTAGATGGCTCTAACAGCATCTTACATTCTTTCTCAAATAAATTTGTAAATCTCCTAAAAGCTTCAGAAGATATAATTAAATTTTGATTCACGGTACTGAAATGTTATAACTCTCAACCAATAAATTTATAATAATCTGATTCAATATATGTATGTAGTTAGTGCGTTAAGATAAGACGATTTAAATGTTAATCTAGCAGATTCCCCCATGGCATTAACATTTAACCGCATTCAATTCCCACTGGGTATAAAGCCAAACTCCATGCTACATGTTGGTGATGATTTTCCATGACTGGGAAATGCAATTCTGTCTAGGTTAATTCAGAGCTGCATTCTTCTTTGTATTTCGCTTTTCCAACTTTCCCTTTGTTCCTAGTCTGTCGTGGCCAAACAATTGGTGTTCCCTGCCAGCGATTCAAATGAGAGAAGACTTTAACATTCAGAATTAATTTTATTCCTAATGGAGCACACTGAAATACAAAGCAAGAAAATGAAATGATTGATAATGGTTTTTGTGTGTTTATTATTCAATTACTTTTCATTAATAGGATGGCAAAGAGAGAATAATGATCGGGACATTTTCTTCTTAACAGTTTCTACCATAACAACATGCTAAGCAAAATAAATTCCTATAAAAGGGAATTTATTGGAGACGGTACGAAATACATAACATAGGAATGTGGTTAAAATGAAATGCGAGTTTATTAAGGACGGATGAACAATAAGGCTTCAACCTCCTAGTTTTCAAGTTACGACAAAAACGACACTTAAACAAAGTATACCATAAAACGTTTCTGTAATGAGATAGCCCTTTTAAATCTTATAAACGGGATTATGAAACCGGGAAGCTCAACGTGTTTTAACGAGGCTGAAATTTTTTTTCCTTTTCAGATAACGTACGAGTACATTGCGCTTTATTACATCTTCTAATTAACGAGCATGTTGTTTTTAATATTTAATCAACTAAATACTGCGTAGGACGGGGTAGTTAGAAAATATTGCTTAATAAATACTACGTGTAACGAACGTAACATAAAGAAAACTGCCAATAAGATTGTTAGATGCAACGTGATAGTATTTCTATTGTCTTGGATATTAGAAGAAAAAAGTAAACAAAATGTTTCAAAAATTCAGTGGGTGCCAATAAATGTTTATGTAACACAAACTTTTTCCTATTGTAGATTTGCGTGCAAACTGGATATAAAGTAATTTACGTACATTGAATAATAATTTGGAAATTCCCGAATCGGCGTTTCTTCTTATTTAATACACGTCTTGAAATAGGCTAAAAAAAGTTTTGGCATTTTTACGGTTATGTTCTAAAATCTAAAATTAATTAGGTTTAACATTAAAAAAGCGTTACGCTATTTTTAAGGCGAAGATAAGAACTTTTCGATTTCTTAGTCGCTGAGGGGTATTACAACTCATTATGGAATATCCTCTTAATATACGTACCTCAACCCTAATCTTTACACTTCTTTGACAAAAATGAATTTGTTGCACACTCTCAATATTCCTACGACCCTCATCTTATAGATGTGCACGAATTGTAAAAATTTTCTCATCTGTAAAAAGAATTTTGCGGTGCCTTGTGTACCTGCAAAAAAAACTACTCTCTCCTTTTTTTAAACGTAAAGCAACAAGAATTACAGTTTGAGGTCTTGCCTAATCACTCGTTTCTCAAAATCTCTTTGGACAATTTCATCTGCAGAGTCCTTAGTTTTTCGCTAGAGTTACATTGAATTCCGACTTTAACATTTACAAATTGTTATTGGTTACGATTTTACCGTAAAGCTAGCGAAGAAATAAACAATAAAGTTCTGGAAAAGAATTTATGACCAGAACTGACCTGATTTGACTCAAGGCGATTAGGAAACAGTAACATTCTAGGTAGGATATGGGAAAAGCTAGAAAACCTGAAAAATTGGTTTACTATCTCTGCTTACCTTGTGCCACTAGAAGGTTATCCCCCACAAGCTAGAACAGCAAAAAATGTTGAATGACTGAAATACTGTTGCTTACCTGCTAAGGCAAAACGTAGACCCTGCTACAGTGTTTTGCCCAAATCTCAATTTATCACGACCGATCGATTTGACAGCTGCGGGAGTCAAATAGTAGCGTAAGGTTCAAACTCACTGCAAGGAACGATGAATGCCTTCTGATTGCCGAAGGTATCAGGTATCTTTCTAAACATGCTCTTGTTACATTTTACATATCTCACAGAAATAATCTTGGAATCGCATTGCTGCCATTTCTTCCTTTCTTTGCCATTGTTTCACTTTGCCATTGTTTCACTTTGCCATTACAACCTTGGCAGATAGGTTTTCCCATAAGTCTCTTCAATTTTCTTTTATTATAAGTTAATAATACTTCCATCTTTCTTTGGTGTAACTGTCTTTGCGGACTCATTTATTATCAGTTCCAATGTTTTCAGCAGTTTTCTTAGTTTTCTATTTTTGGTTATCTAGACCTTGATTGTTGTCGTGAAGGAAAACAGCTCTTTCCTCAATCTATCTCCCTTCTAGTTTTTACTTCTAATTGCTTAATTGCTTTGATTTTGAGTCTTCTTACAATAATATGATCTTTGATTTGTTTTATGATACTCTTACTTCCAGCTGATGGTTTTTATCACTTAATATAACGTAAAAGGGGGGAAAACTTAACTTTTATGATGCACATATCTTTACAGAAAGGTTTTATGATTTTGTTAACGGAATAAAATTCTTCCAAGAAAGTCTGCTGCTGTTGCTAAAAATGAGAAATCTAAGCAGTTGTTGAAAATGTGGATAGGATAATAAATTCCATTGCTAAACTTTTAATTTGTTGGACTTTTAAAGTTTTTAATTTAAACCGGTTTAGTCATGGCAAATAGTTATTAATCATGAAACTTCTAGAAGGTGATCGGCTTTTTATTAGTTTTGCTAGTTAGCAGATGATGTCTGATTAGGTTTTAGGATAAGGCTGACGCTTCTGTTTTTGTAGTTTAAGTACCTTCCTAGAGGTTACTCTTCTACAAGTACCAGTTAGGGCAAAGTAAAGTAAAACAATGAGGGCTTGAAGTAAAAATTTATCGGACTTCTCGGGCCTCTGGCCTGTAGGGCCGCTCGGCCCTCTCGGGTCTGTCGGGCGATTTGGGTCGCCCACGTCTCTCGTACCTGTCGGGCTGTTCGGGCTTCTCGGGCTTGTCGAACCTGTCGAGCTTATGAAATCGATTGCAGTTGACCGAAACTAGCGATTTTTTACTGACCTGAAAGGGCTATTTTCGTACTGAACCACAGCGGAGAATTGTCGTAAGAGACTCGAACAGGTGTTATTTTCGTACCAAGATCATTTTCGTACCGGTTCGGTCAGAAGTGATTTTCGTACTCATCCGGACAAACATTATTTTAATCTCCTCTCTCGGTTATTATTCTTGAAGATTGGTTTGTAGCATCAGGTTTCTACATCCTTCCCTGTCTTGAGCTGATTTTTTCATTTCGGCGTAGGAATGACAATTTACGTCTTCTATTATCTGGCTTATGTACCGTAATCGTAGTTGTTCTCCTGCATTTTTTCCCTCTATTCTTTCGTCTATTATTGTTTTCAGTAATCCTTTATGCCGCATTGTATGTCCTATCAACTTCTTTTTTCAATACTTTTCCGTCTTTTTATTCTATCTAGAACTTTGTCATTACTAACTTTTTCTGTCCATTTTATTTTTAGCGCAAGTCTATAACAGCTTTGCTCAAAGGCTTTTAATATTTTCTTTTCGCTTTTGGTTATTGTCCATGCTTCACATCCGTAAAGTGCTGTGCTCCATATGTAGGTCTTAAGAAATCTTTTCTTTGTATTCGGAGATATTTTATTAGATGTTAGTAGGTGCTTCTCGTCGTAGAAAGGTACCTTGGCTTGTTAGATTCTTCTGATTATATCTTTTTTCTTCTTCCGTCTTTTATAATGGTGCTTCCGGGGGTGTCTGCATTTTCTAGTTGACGTCCTTTTATTATTACTGTGCTTCTTTGTTCTCCTGTTTCATCACAGACCATGATTTTCGTCTTTGCTTTATTTATTTTGTATTATATTCTTCAAGCGTCTGTTTAATTGCGTTAATTGCTTTTTTTAGTTCTTCGTCACCTTTTGCTATGATTTCAATTTCGTCTGCGTATCTAAGCATATTTTTTCATGGTTTCCTAAGTTTCTTTTTCTGAGCTTCCTCATCGCGTCTTCTAGGTACATATTAAATAGCAGCGGCGACAGTCCACAGCCTGGTCTCACGCCTTTACGTATTTTTGCTTCTTTTTGTACATCTCTGCTAATTATTATTGCTAGTTGCTCCTTGTATACGGAATGTATCATTTTTCTTTGAAGTCTATTTCAATTTTTTGTAGTATATCAATTAGCTTGTTCCATTTTACATTGTCAAACGCTTTTTCCATGTCTACAAAGGCCATATATGTTTTCTTATCTTTCTTTGTTTTTTGTTCTATTATTATTTGGAAAGTCAGTATTGCTTCTCTTGTTGCTGTTTTTTTTCTTAAAACCAAATTGGTCTTTGCTCAGGTAGTCTTCTATCTTTCTCTCTATTCTTTTGTGTATGATGTTATTTATTATTTTTGATTCATGTGCTACTATACTTAATGTTCTGTAGTTTTCACATCTGTCTACTTTTCTTTTCTTGAGAATAGGTATAATTATATTTTGTTTGAAGTCTTTTGGTACTCTTCCTGTTTCGTGTATCTTATAGATTAACTTGTAAAATTGTTTATGGTTAGTTTCGCCTATCTGGTTTATTATTTCTGCGGGTGTGTTGTCCACCCCTGGAAATTTTCAATTTCTCAGTTCACTGACTGCTTTCTCGTATTCTACTCTTAGTATTCCGCTTTTTTTGTGTTAATAACTACTTCTTATTCTGTGCTGTCGGCTTCTCTATTGTTATCGGTTTCGATGTCTTGGCAATCTTGCTATTGTCTATTATTGTATTGCCAGCTTGATCTTTTACACCGACTATTCTTTTCCTTCGTTCTTGAAAGTAGGTCTTTACTACTTATGCACATAGTTTTCAATCTCTTCACATTTTTTGTTTATGTATGTATACGTCTTTTGCTCTTTTCATTTTCTATTTATCACATTACTCAGTTCTCTATACCTTCTCTTTCCTTTGTCTCTTCGACTGTTTTTACATGTTTTCCCCTTGTCCGGCATTTCAAGTATGTCATCGTTAATCCAAGGTTTTCTTCTTTTTATTCTACTTAGTCCTAATGTTTAATTTGCGGCTGCTTCTACTGCTTCCTTAATGTTCTGCTAGGATTTGTCTGTTTCTCTTCCTTGCACTTTAAGGTGATTTAATTTCTGTGTTATTTTGTTTTGTAGTTTTGTTTAAGTGTTTTCTTGTTGCAGTTTTTCTAGATTCCATGTTCATAATATTTTTAAATTTTAAATTGCATGTCATCATAACCAGGTTATGGTCCCTGCCGGCGTCTGCACCTGGTCTAGCAATTGATTTTTAAATCTCTGTTTGACTAAAATATAATCAATTTGAAATTTTCTCATATCTCCTAATATTGACCATAACCTTTTACTTACTGTTCCATTTCTTTTTTCATTAAAATTCCTACTCCTCCATTTTCATTGTTTGCAGCTGTGTTAATTATTTTGAATTCTTCAGACCACATGTCTCCTTCTTCTGGCCATCTTATTTCACAAAGTCCCAGTAATTCAGTTTTGCAGGTTTGCATTTTCCGTTTTGTATTCTCTAATTTTCCGCGTTTCCACAGGGTTCTAACATTCCATGTCGCTATTCTATTCAATGTAGTATTTCTGTAGTTTTATTCTTGTGTTTTTACCTCCAGCTTGATTTACATTTGAAAACATTATTTATAAAACTCTGATGCTCTTCTAGGGAGATTATTTTAACACCGAACCGAAGAAAGGACTTTTGTACTGCACCGTGGACAAGTCTTCGGCCCGGTTTAAATGTGGCGCTTAGGTCAAGTCGGACCTCGGTTTGAAAATCTATCAGGTTGCGTTGGGTCAATCGGACCGTTTTTTCTTTTCAGACCTTTTAAGACTTTCGTGCCTGTCGGTTTGTGCGGGCCATTCGGGCCTGTAAGATCTTTCGGGCTATTCGGGCCGTTCGGGCCTGTCGGGTAATTCGGGTCTGTCAGCTAATTTGGGTCTGAAGTTAAACATAGGAAGTGCTTTTAAAAACCATAGAAACGAATTTTCCAAAGTAGGGTAAATAAATTATGAAAACTAAATGCGGGGCGAGTTTTTGAAAAACTTCTTGATAGAGAAAACTGTTGTTAAAACAAACTTATATGCAAAAGCTGCCAATGACCATGCCTCTTAAGTTTCAAAGAAAAAACCAAAATAATTCTAGGTGGCTTTTACTAACTAGATATCTCAGATTGACGCGGAAATCAAAACATATTTGCATTTAATAGCTTGCAACTCCACCATATGGTAAATAAAAATGATAAAAAATATAGAATTCTACTTTGATTATTTTATTATCTGTTTTGTCACTCCACCTTTTAATAACATTTAATTTGTGTCTGCAAAATTTTGTTTTTCCTTGCGCGTGGAAAAGGTCTAAGGTTGTTCACATCTATAAAAACGGAGATGAATCAGATGTCCAAAATTCTAGATCAAGTGCTAATTGTTCTGTCTGTTTTTTCGAAGATATTTGAAAGCATTTGAATAAAAATTTGCGTTAGTAATTACAGTTTTTTAATCCGGGTGATCAATACGGATTTATGTCTAAATGTTCTACAATATCAAATGTATGTATCTTCACGCAGTACGTTTCTAATGCACTAGAAGGTGGCAATCAAGTTGATGCAGTCTACACTGTATGTTAGTTGTAACGTAACATTTTTGAATGACTTCATACCTCTATCTGATGTGCCATATGGTGTCATTTTGGTGCGTCTGCTATTCATAATATTCATAAACTTCCTAACTTTTGTCTCCAGATGATTTAAGATCAAGGGAAACAAAAACTGTAAGAAATTACAGACTAACTTGGCAGAGCCGTCTGTCCGTCCGTCTTACGTATGTTCTATAGTAGAGTAAATGCTATAAAAAGTCATACAAAAACTTCTGTTGATTAATAAGTTTCTAATGTTACTAACATGCATATATATTTTAGTAGGTAGGTAATTAAGGAACAACACTTACAATAATTTTAAAAATTAACTTTTCTTGCTTTTAGCTCTGAAACTTTTTTAATTGTTTCTGTTTTCTATGCTCAAGAGCACCAAATTGTAAATTCTCTTCGGCCCCATCCTAGTCCTCATAATCTTTTATTAGCTTTAGTTTCGAAAAACTTCGTGCTGCTAAAGCGGTAGATACAGGTATTGTCAGCATTATACGTAACGCTATGTACAAGTTGGGAAAAGTATTTGTTTCATGTAAAAGTTGTAGGTGGTCCAGAGGTGTTCCATAGAACAAGTTCACTATATGAGAAAACATCTTTATTTCTTGGTAAAGTTCTTGTCCATTTTCCATCTCTTAGCAAAAGGTCTAAATCCATGCAGTGTTAGACCAGCGTGATTTTATCTATCTCGTTAATATTTTGCATGTTTAGTAAAATGCGATAGTAAGCGTTGTGTTTATTAATTTGGGCAATCTTACCTCTACTGATACGAGTGCTTGACCTAAAATGCATCAGAAAAGTTCCCTGCAGTATTTGTCTTCGGGATCGCTTGAGCTATTTCCTTCTCCTTCATAAAGATGAAACTTTTGGTACTTTCGTCTCTGTTTATGTTTGAATTCAATTAGAATATCATTCTTAGCACAAGTCTGTTTTGCAGTCTGTTTTGCTTTTAAAATCCTACCTTCTCTGCAGGACTATAAATATTCTTTGAGCACCATCAATAGCTGCATGATTGTAGCGATGTTGGTGTCTTCTTTCTGCAAACTTTTATCAACTGCAGATAATAAGTTATACCAAATTACAGCCGACAAATAAACTCAAAACTGAACTCATTTTTAGCAAGTAAAAGTATTTCGCTCTTGATATCTGGATCTTTTGTTGTTTCTATGACCTTTTCTAGTGCGTCGTGGATAGATCTCAGTTGAAATATTACTGCTTTTACGGAAAATACACGACATTCTAAGCGAGTTTCAAATAGGGATTTCAAAGTAAAATTCTTAAAAAATAAAGTCAGAATTTTCCATCTCTTTGTTGATGTCCCAAATTTTGTATAAAGCCGTTGAATGATTCCAAAGAACGTCATTGCCAATTGAACCTACGAAGCCATGTCGCTGACTAATAAATTCGGGCTATAGGCTGAGTAGGGCACCAAAAGTGCTCTAGGATATTCCTCGAGTATCCTTGCTTAGACACCCTGATCTCGGCCAGCCATATTTGCAGCATTATCCTAGGCTTGCCCGCGACAATCGTTGAGATTTAAGGCTAAAATGTTAATCTGATGTTGCAGTCCATTGGTCAAAGAGAGACCCGTTTTGCTGGTTATATGCACAAACGTAACGAAATATTCTTCGAGTCTAGCTGCAGCTTTGTCAGTAATGTCTACAATACGTAAAGTTAAAGTCAGTTGTTCATCATGGCCATTATCAGGAGTGCCATCAAACGAAATTGAAAAATGTTTACTTGTCTTGATTCATAATTTTATTTCGTTACGAATTTTACTGCTTGAAACGTTAATTAACTCATTTTTAATGGAAGACCCCAAATAATGATCTGAAATTTGTTGGTTAAGAATTCTCCTTAGGTGTTCTGCCATTAACGTGTCAAATTGTGCTATCATTTCACTTGACACTTAAAATTTTCCATTATTTTGGTGTACAGTGTACAATTAGAACCTCCCAATGCGTCGGCGTCATTGTGTTTCGCCAGAAACTGAATACAAGCAATAATTCTTTTTAATGCACCACGCCAGTGTTCCTTTCCTATATTAATTTGTATTTGATGTAAATTGATTTTAGTTACTGCAAGGTTATTGCTTGGTTCAAATTGTGATTCAGTAGACATATAACGAATGTAGCACAATCTGCTGCCGCTCCATTGTCCCCTGAATGCAACCATTACGAGTTTAAAAACTTGCAACAAAAGTGGTGCATCATTTATGGCTCATGCGAAGTTTCTTGGTAATGATCCTAAAAAGAATGTTTTGGTACCCTTTATCTGCTACCTATTCATAACTCGACAACAGCAATCCCAATGTCGTGTTAATGCCATAAAGACTGCTAACCATTCAAACTAAACTGTTGTAAATAACATTGGGTCTTACTTAGAAACATTTAGCCAAAAATTAAAATAAGAAGGGAAAGCCTTGCCGCGAGGGTTTAGCAGGTTCGGGGCCCGAGGCCTGGGAAAATAGGAAAGAAAAATTGTTTTTGATTTTCATGATGCCTTTAATATCACAATTCAAATAATTTGATAGCAACAGTCCCATTTGTAGCCAAAATCAAGCCACAAGCCTATTTTTCTAAACTTTGGAGTAATACCTTTGAAGTTTCACAGACATTTCATTCGGATAAAGGGCACAGGTTCTTTTCGATAGATTAACTCTTGTAGTGACTATGGCAGTTCAAGGGTTGAACAACTTTGATAAAAAATATTTTAGTTTGTTTTCTACTTAACTAATCAAAAATTTGTTTTGATTACTCTGCGTTTGCGAATAATTCTGAAACGATTTAGGCTTGTTCTACTACACTTTCTCCCTCTCTGGTAAAAAAAAAGTTGAAGAGCTAGGGTTTTTTTTATCTTGATTTTATAACAGAGACAACTGTATATTTTGATTTTTATTTACTTGTAAGCTATAACAAAATTAAATTTATCTACTGGTATTTTCTATTGCATTCTTGGTACCACGGTGATGAGTATGGACATTGTTGTTTAACATGGCAGTTGGACACATTATTCTCAATTATACGTTATTTACTTACAGATGCCAGAACAGTTTTGCTGAACTTTGTAGTTGTTTATTTTCTAGTATATTAGGAAAACGCTGAGGGAACAATAAGTAATTTATGTCCCGTATAATTTCCTCTGAAATATTTCACTAACCGGTATTTCAAAGGTGGACTAATTATAATTTAAATAGTCGCTTTCCCTATTTGAAATAAATTTCATTCACTATTAATTACACAATAAAACTTTAAACAAGCTTGAAATTTAATTTAATTTATAAGGCCGTTAACAAAACGTGTAATAATTAAAAGGATCATAGACGAACCTGGAACGGTTTACTGTGTAGGATGATGGTTTGTGCGTGTGCGAATGCGTAGCAATTTGAATATATTTATTTGTTACTGAATTGGTCTACTGGGAAATATAATAATGGGAATTTAATGAGAAAATATTTGTTTAATGATGATGGAAAATGGATTCAAACGGAACGTTTGCTTTTGTACGATATGTATTCAGACGACTGCTTATGTAGGATCTGTTTAAGGATTCCGACTTTCTTATTTTAATGAGTTTATAAACAAGCGAGGGTTTTAATAATTAATGTAATTTTGGGTTTTTATCTTATATACATGAGAAATATTCCAGGTTAAGTAAATATAGCTATAAATTAAATATTTATTTAAAGATCTTCTCTTACTCGATAAAATGAGTTTCATTACTATTACAATTTCGACTTGTTATTAGGGAGATGAAAAAACGTTACAAACGGAAACATAAAATAAAATTTTAAGAATTTAGAAATTACCCCATTTCTTTTATAAATGACGCAAATGGTGTACAATAAGCATACGGTACATAAATATAGAACCTTTTAATTAAACGGTATCCAAACTGGTTTAGAAGAACCCTTCTTACAGCGTTTAGCAACAAATGAATTTTAGGTGGAAGTTAATTATTGGAAGTATATAAATAAGCATGTGTGAAATGAAACACTATTTTGAGTATTTGAAACAAATATTTTATAGATTCCGTTCAGCTTTGAAGTATATTATAACTTTATATTAGTTCTAGGGTGATTTAGTTGGTGCTCTTAAGTAATATTTATAATAACAAAATTTGGAAAAACCAAAACTAGAAAAATGTTAATTAAATGTTGATCTAATAACTAAAATTGCTGAATGAATTAATAACCTACACTGACTAACTTGACTTAGTTCCTTTCATTGCCATCTCTTTCTATACCGCGCCAGCCTCTTCACCTCACTCCCTGTCTTTCCCATCCTCGCTGCCTCTTGCTTAACTATCCTCTTCCAAGTCTTATTTGGCCGACCCTATCTTCCCACGTCTTGAGAGTTCCAGATTAGCGCTGCTTTTTCGAGGCTTATTAATTCTCAAGCCTGCAGTCTCTGCTTCTCTTTGTAGTGCCTCCAACTTATGCTGCATGTCCCGTTGCCTCTATGTCAGGAGGCAGATATCGTTCACATAATCAAAGTGTTCTAGCCTCCCTCTCAGGCCTAGTGATGCCATATGACTTTATAGTGTTCCAAATAACTTTCCTATTAACAGAATCAAACGCTTTCTCCAACTCAGTAAACGCCTCGTAAACTACACTCTGCCACTCATAAGTCTGCTGTATAACAATTTTTAAGGTGTTGCTCAAGTCGACCAGCTTCGACGCCTTTGGAAACAAGCCTGTTTCTTTCTAAGTTGTCTCTCAATACTTTCCTTTATCCGCTCCAGAATTATTTTTGACAATACTTTGCTAACTACGGATAGGAGGATTAGTCCTCTCCAGTTATCACATTTTGTGATATCTCCTTTTTTTTTTGAGAAGTTTAACAATAACTTCCAGTTCAAGAAAATCAGCTATTGATCTCAGATTTGCTCTAACAGTGTCTGTTTGGCCGTCAAATTCAAATCTGCCTGAAGTAATTCTGAGCTTATACTATTATTTCCTAAAGCTTTACAGTTCCTCTGCTGTCTCACTGCTTGCCGTATTTCAGCCAAAGAAAGACAATGAGTTCCTACATTCAGGTCTCTGTCCGCTCCCCTTAAGTTCTGTTCATCTTCTTCATCTTTCATTTCCATTTCCTCTCCCTTCATTTTTGTTGCCCGACCTGCATTGAACACTTCCGACAAATGCTTCTCCCATCTTTTCAACTGATCTCCTTGCGATGTTGAAAGCGTACCATCTTTATTCCTGATAATAATTTTAGTTGAAGCCCTTCTTCGAAAAGGTCTTAGTGATCTTATAAAGTTTCCTTACATCCTCTCGATTTACTGCCTCTTGCGCTTTTTCCGCCTGCTTATCAGTCCACTTTCTCCTATCTTTCCTGGTTTTTTTCTTCACTCTTTTGTCTATGGTCGTGCGCTTTTCTTGTGTCCTCGATGTTTGATGTTTCGTTTAGCTAGCGTTTGCCACCTTCCTCAACTCTACCTCCTTACACGTATCTTCGGACAACTACTCCCTTCTAAGGGGACTTTTAATTTATTTTTTGACTTGATTCTAAGTATCTTAGATTTGTTACCGCCTCGAATCGATTCCTCACTTCAGCTTGATATTCAGACCTTACAGTTTTATCGTTTAGCCTACCTACATCAAGTTTTCTGCTTCTCTTTTCGAACTTTTTGTCCTTATTGTAAGTACTATTTTTATTTAAAAATCATTTAGAATTAAGTGGTTATCACCGGCTGTTTCAGCTCCCCGTTTGTTTCTTACATCCGGTAAAGATCTAAAATTCCTGCTAATACATATGTGGTCTAGTTGATTCTCAGTAACATAATCTAGTGATCTCTAAGTAATTTTATGTGTAAACACAGTTCTGCATACTATCAAATTGTGATTAGCACACAGAGTTAAAAGCTTCTTTTCGTTGTTGTTCATTTCAGCACTGCCGTGTTCTAGTCTACAGTTTTCCGATCCAGCTTTAGCATTCAGATCTCCCATTAAAATATCTACATCTTTCTTCTTTATTTTCTTTATTGTCTCATCTCATTTTCGGTAGAAAGCACCTGTCATATCTTCTTTAGATAGTTCTGTTGGCGCATAACATTGTATCACAGTGACATTTCTTATTTTTGTTTTAAAACGCGCTGTCATTATCATTTCGGGCACCGGTTTACCGGCTGGTAGGCTTCTCTTAGCTTGTTTTGGCAAAAGTATTCCAACTCTGCCTCTATTCTGTGTGTTTTCCTCCTGAGTTCTAAGCTTTACAAACTCTGGCCACCTCACTTCGCTCAAGCTCAGAACATCCAATTGATACCTCCTCATTTGCTTTTCAATCACCTTAAGTTTACTGTCTGTGCCGATTGTTCCGTACGGTTTCTTTCTGTTTTAGTTTCTGTAATATGGTTGGTTTAAGTAATGCAAGTTATTAGCTCGCAGTTCCGAATTGACGTGGTGGAGCTACCACCTTAAGGCATACCCCTTAGGTGGTTTGTTTTCACCACTACTGCAGAGCACCACCTATCCTTCGCAGTAAGCCATCTAACCAGGCATATACACTCCACCGTTGACTACAAGTAGTTCTTCCGCTATCGCACTAGGAGGTGATTCCCGCTACAGGATCCCCTTATCCATCCTACCAGGCCTAATCTCAGGTTACCCCCGAGCAGCCTTAACAGACCCCCGTCTATCGTCCGCTCACCGACCCATCCTTCTGAAGGGATTGGTTTCAACAAGCTAGGAGTGGGTTACTCGGTTTAACAGGATCTACCTTAGGTAGGTGAGAGTGAGTTGTAGCGCTGGGAACTTTAGCTTGATTGGACTCTGTACGTATATCACCCCCTTATACCTTAATAACCTACTTTAATTGACTTTTATTAATTAATATTCAAAAAACTCAAGAATGATTGAATTTTTCTATAATACACATACCTATTGCATACTTTTATTCGCTATAAAATAAAATAGTGACTTTTATATCTGAGGTCCTGAATTTTTAGCTTTATTTACATAAAGGTATAGTCGACAATGAGTAATGAGTAAAGTAATATTTCTGAACTATAGTTAATACCTTTTTAAATTTATTCAGAAAGTCTCACGCGAATTTATAAATGTTATTAGAATAACTATCTTGCATTCTTTATACAAACATGAACTCAATATAGGAATAATGGAACTGAAAATGTCAAAAAATTAATAGATGTAACACCGCATGATAAAAATAACAAAGAAGCTATAATCACATTACATGACGTTTAACTTATGGCCTCCTCAGTTGTACATTGCAACCAGTAATTTAGATAACGTTGAATAAAATTCAATAACTGATTGGGTAAAAACATCGAACAAAAGGAAACCGAAAACGATTTTAATTTGCTATCAGGAAAAATAATACAATTCACCAAACTGAAATCTACATAAATGTCAATCAGTAATGTCATGCGAACATTCATTCTCCTAATTTCCTTTGTGTAGAATGGGTTGATCGATTTACCATTTATCTCAATTAGACAATCTAAATTGAACGATTCGGAAATTTAAAATTAACTACATCTGCAACTATACGCGATTCGTTAGAAAAATAATAATTTTTATAAAGACACATCAAGACGTACAGAAATAAATCTTTAGTAGAGAATCCTACATCAGCCATAATAACAATAATAATAATAAATGAGTTCGTTCATATTTGAAATCGTAAAACATTTATTATTTAGAATTGAGGGATAATTCCGTATTTGTATGTAAGTATAGTAATAAAACGAAGCACCAAAATTAGACATGAAATAATCTCGTTTTTCTAGGTTAACCCCGCCACCATGTCTTATACACATCTAAATCTATAAAGTAAGTCCTCCTCTTAATATTCCCCCCATTTAGTTTATGCCAACGCTAAAGGGAATCTGCCATAAAAGGGATTTATGTGTAAATATGGTAGCGGCACTGTATATATGTAAATATAATAGCAAACAGTACAAGTCGATTTAGTCCGACTTCTGATCGGTTTCGATTTGCTTGCAGTAACCGTGCAATCATAAAACAGTCATAAACACCTTGCTTTATGTATTACATTTCACATCTACGACCTCTAAAATTAACATACAAATTTACAAATTAAACCATACCCTCACAAACGTTACCAAACACCAGCTCAAACAGTCGTTTCTTGCTTTATTATAATGTCATTTGCAGAATGTTTTGATGATGAATAGACCTTCCTGTAACTCTGAAAGTTAGGTAAAATAACAAAACAAGGAAATATAGGAGTTTCTGTGGGGAAAGTTTTCCATGCTGAAGTTGAATATAGAAAATTAAGAATGTGGTCGGACTAGCTTAACAGATCACCGCGACATCTCTTAAAAGGATCTACATTGGAAAATGTTGGTCAGCTAGACAATTTTATGTGGTAATAAAACAGTAGGCTTAGTATTGGATTATCGTAAAACGCTTTGAAGCGTGTTCTGCCGCAGTTGGAAAAAAAACTACTAAATTACCAAAACTCTAAACATGAATTAACGTTACAAAACGCTCGCGAGGTAAATAGAGAAAACATTTAATACTTAAAAAGATTATCTGAATTCTCTCAAATAAAGTGGTAAACCGGAACATTAAATCAACTGCTTCTCTCTTGATGTCACTACTACATTACAGTGTGGGATCGGAACAAAAAATTTATACTAGAGCTTTAGCTTTTTCAATACGCGGTTAGTTCGTTTTTTAGATATATTTGGAAGTCATTACGGTACTTGGTCTGAAAATTGCTCTCCATTTTACACACACGTTATAATATATACGTATAGGGATTTATTTTTCCTTTTTTGTTTTTTGTTTTTAGTATGGATATTTCAAGAGACAAAAAACAATGACAGTAATTCACAACATTATACCAGAGACAGAGGTTCGAGCCAAACATTTTAAACCCACGAGTATTACAAAATGCAAGCTGTATGTTTAGATAAAGCCCGTCGGGATTTTCATTATTAATCACTTAATTTTTTTAAACATTCCACTGCAAAATGTTAGATCAATTTATAGTCAAGATGAAGCTTGGGATAAATTTAAATATGGAATGGAATGTCTCCCAAGCAACAAAAAAAAGTTTAGGGACATTTATAATACACGGAAAAATGTTATAAATATGTGAGGAGAATCAAATTGGAAATAACTACGAAAAAAAAGAGTTAGTTCCACGTACATCGACATTTTGTAAATAAAGGTAAATTATTGGATTTATAAAAAATTTTATTGCGTGTTATAAAAATTTACAATCTCACAGATTAATGCGGTTTTAAAGTAGATATTTAGCGAGAGGGTACAACGCAATTCAAACCTGTTGAGTTTTGAATAATTTGAGGAAAATACTGTGGATGAACAAAAAGAGCTCAGTGAAAAAAGAGCACGAAACCTTTAAAATATTGAAACAGGTATAAATCGTACATGCCTATAATAATACCAACATTAAGTTTGTACATAGACGATGATGTATTACCCTTAATGCTTATACAAAATTTTTTTGCGTAGATTATAAATAGACACTGATAGATTTTTCTGACGATTGACGTTAATAATGTGACATGAAATTGTAATTTTTTTTAAATTTCTTACATAGATCTCAATTTCAACAGATTCAAATAGGCTAGTCTTAAGATTGCGAGCAACAACAAAAAACCTAATTATTTAGATTCAGTTCGCGGTTGATATGGGTGTTGTTTCAAGAATTTAGGAAGCAACTTGTTAACACATTAAATGTCTAATTGTTGAACGCTATATGCTTTACAGAAGGCTAGGAAACTGTCCAAACAAACTTGCACTCCTTCTATGGTGAAAATCAACAGAACAACCAATTATTTTAAAAGTATACAAATCGGTTGAGAATTATATTTAAATCGCCCAAAAGTAATGTTGTAAATGTTGTTATTGACTTGAATACCAAATGACTATCTTGAAAACGAAGTTAATTCAGTAACGAATTTGTCGCCTAAACTACTTCTTGTTTGAGCCTGTTTCCAAATATTTATTAGTCAAATTGCTAGTCGTTAGTTAGTTATCAGTTTATTCTCAAATTCAATAATGACAAAACAGTAAGTATTGCGTTGTGGGACTAACTTTAATTGCGTTAATAAGAGTTTTCCATTACATCTGATGTAATTTCAATTTTACTAATAATGCAATTCAATAATTTAATAAAAATGAATTCTATTAACTGTTTAGATTTATAGGAGGCTATCATATTAGCCAAAGTCAGTCAATTCCTACAACACATTTATATCAAGCTGTAGTCATTAAACCAAAAGAATGCAAAAAGAAAATTCTAAAAACAAAAACTTTGTTATTATTTATTTTGTAAGAATACAATTTTCAGTTAACTTATTAGTGCATAAAGTTTATAAGTCTTATTCAGGTCATATGCAGGGTGTTAATCACAAGAAATAGGATAAACCATAATATGTTAAAAACAGACTCAAACTCAAACTCAACTTGTTCGATATGCAGCTATTTCCTGGTTCATTTTGTCAACCCCCCCCCCCCCATTCCTTTATTATAGCTTGATGTAGGTTTTAGTTACGGAACAGAAATCTTCTCATTGCTTTCTCTGGAATACCTCGTACACGTTCCTTGTTCCATTGAATCATAATTTGTAATGCAAGTCACCACTTTGTTGTCTTTTCATCTAACTACAGTCTAGCTAGTATTTATAATAACCTCTAGGTTTCTTATCCATAGACTTGTACTGCTATTGTACTTTTTCTTTATCTTCCATTTTCCCATTATATACATCAAAGGCAATTAAGTACCTAAAGCTGAAACAGAGTGCCCAGTTTTTAAAACCAAAGCAAATTGACTTTTCCTCGATGTAATGCTGCTTTGCATAATGCTTCCCGTAATAACTAGGACATCATGCTTTCGTCAATCGACAAGTTTTCTTCTAACCCGCAATGCGACTGAAATAAATTGTTTAAGTGTGTAGTAAGTGGACGTAATTTGAACAAACGTTCGGCTTGGTCATGCTTAGTGTAATCATTCAGGTTAAAATTTCTTAATATTTGCTCAAACCGATTCAATCTTATGCTGTTCTCTACTATTACTGGGACATCAGGTAAACTCGACCAACGCATCTTTTTATTGGAGTACTTGGCTTACCCAGAAAACAGAAGAGCTCCAATGAATACTTACATTTCATCCATACTCAGATTTAAGATATTCATTTCCAGGGCTGCATACAAATTTGTTTGTTGCAGCATGTAGGATATTATTTCTTCCGTAAAAAAGAGCTTGAAAAAGTCAAGACAAGTTACATAACATATTAAGTCGTCAATCACAATTTGGTTTTTTTTTCTTTCAAGCAAAATTTACTGATTTTCTCCTAGTTGTATGCATTTTTCTCTTAGATTGCTCTAGGCGGTTTCTGTTATTTACAGTACAAATACATTTTGTACTCCCCCCTTTGCCTCTAATCTAACATACTTTGGGTTCTTCATCGCTGGAGTCCCAGCTTGAGGAAGATGCCTCAGATATTCCGGACGTTTCTAATAACGAGTTCTTATGAGACCTCATTTCACAGGTAGTTTCTAACATTTTAGGGCTTAAATTGTTCAGATCTGCAGATTTTGTATGTTCGTCATCACTTAAGGTATTCCTCAACATCTGTATCGTCACCATTCTCGAGGGGCACAGCAAAGATATCCGGGGTTCATTATTGTCGACTTCTTTTAGAGTTGTAAGAAATGTACATGGTGTAATGAACTGATATTAAGAAACATTATTGTAACAACAAATTACTCTACAAGACCATCGTACTCCATCAAAGAGTTGACATTCCAAATCACTTTCTTCACCAGTTTTGTATTACTCGGAGGATTATTATTTTCCAAGTAAAAGGCGAGTATACTCAGCTCCCTCCAATCTCCGCTAAACTGTACAACTAGTAGATCCATGACACTGCAACCATCTGCTAACAGTCTGATCATGTTTTTCTCGGTGAGATCAGAATTATTCAAACTGTGGTAGAAAGCGCTTGCTATTTAATTAGATCCTTT
>VTPC01001823.1:0-35155 GCA_011009095.1 Ignelater luminosus
TTTTCATGGTAGAAGAAAAAGGCTAAAAAATAAATCGGTTCAAACAATCTTCTTTTGTTCTTTTGTAAAATTTTGTATTTAGACGATAAGAAGTTGAATTGAATAGAGATCTTGTTGGTCTTTCGGCGGCAAAAGAAATTAAGTATCAAAGCTTACTTTAAGTGCTAGATTTATGGCTTTGACAGTTACCCATGCAGGTTTAATCTTCTACGTACAGAGTGTGACTATTTAAAAACCAGACATCAAGAAGTGGAGAAACATTGTTGTCTTCGAATATTCTCGTATTGGACGAGACCAGCTTCAACCTAATAAGTTTATTCTCACATAATCTCCAACGGATACCTTTTTTACGTTAAAGGAAATGTACTGGGATCATACAGTATGTCCCGTAGTTAAGTCTTCGAGTAGCACAAAGACTTTAGTAGTCACGAGATTCAGGTAGAGATGAAAGATAACAATCAACATTCCGGTTGCCGGACGAAAACATCTAAACAGTGTGAATGTAGAACGATTGCTGACCTGGCCAATTTTGACAAGAGGCGGTACGAGTGCGGGAGGTGAATTTTATGGGAACGAGCCAACACGATAAAGCTCAGCATGACAAGTGGTCCTAAAAATCGAATTCCCCAACAAAACAAATGCTACGAAAATATTTGTTTCAACATTTACTAAAAAATTGTGCTCCGGCTTACAATTGCCGTTTCCATTAAGCAGTTTTCGGCGAATAAACGTATTCCTGATTTAGACCATCCATCGTCTTCAGCGGATTTGACGTTCTGATTTTTTTCTATTTAGAAAAATCACACTCATCGTCAATCCGTGGAGGAGCTGAAATCCAAGACAGAAGACCTTTTCAAGAAGTTATTACCCGATACAAGTGCACTGAAGCGGATAAATAAATGATATTCATTGGCAAAATTAAAATATCAAAAGAAATGTTTAAATTATTTCAATCGATTCACAATATTCTGATGGGATTTCTCATTAGTTGCAAAGTTCGAATGAAAGAGAGACATCAAAGCAGAAATTAATTCTGACACTCTTAAAACCGCGCACTCCAAATGAGAAAGGAAAAAATAATGAAGTTGACAAAGTTAGTGGTGAGAAGTACCCACCAACAGATTTTAATGACAGGTTTTATTCTCAAGTTATACGATAACATTTAAAAGAGGTCAATCCCATAAGAACTTTTTTTCATATATTGTCAGTGAAATCATAAAACTAGACCAATTACAACTTGATCTAATAAAAAGGAATGAATGTAGATGTTTATCATACTTTTATGAACACATACCAAGAAACTATTATTAAAGAGAAATGAAGTTTTGAGAAGCCTTTAAAAGGTATTCATGTTTGTTCAAACCACCTTGTCTGCATTACAATTACCGAATACGTGGTAGTACATCACAACACACTGAATAAACAGGGCAAGATCAAAGAGTTCAGTCAACCGATTTATAATCCAAATTTATCCTTATGCTATCACAGTTTTTACAGGTAATAGTAAAAAAAAAGCATTCACGAAAAATACTTTGTTTCAAAAAGGTTTTAAATTTATAGCACGCATTAATACAAAATTCATTACAAAGAAAATTACTAACAAAAAGAACACCATTTTTAATTTCCTGTAATCCACAAAACAAAATAGCAATTCCAAATTGTCCGCATTCAATTAATAACACTATACATACATAAACAGTGTCAAACGGGCTATTTAAATTTATTTACAAATTAAAAAATGTTAATCTAGAAAATCATTACGATTTTGAAACAAAAATACTTTTTTTTTCCTTGGTATCATGTATTTTCTAAACGAACAAAAGTAACCAATCGGATGATTTTAAAACCCTTTTTACTAGTTTTTTTCCATGCATGAACAAAACGGATGCTGATCGTAGAAATTTCAACTAAGGAAACCGTATTTCCATAGGGAATAGTATATCTGAAGGCAGATGAGCTATTCACCCAAATAACCCTGTATTTTAGTCGAACAATAGCGTGTTATGCAGGAAATACCTAGGGAAAAACTTACGTGACTACTGTCGCTTAATTAAAATATAAACGACTTTCGTTCTTTGTCCCCCATAAATGCGTTCACATAAGCAGCTTTCTTGGTTAACACTACAAATATCCAATTCGTGCATATTTTTGACGTGGAAGTTTCTAATTAAATATAAAAATAGACACAAAAAATGTTGCATGCACGTTTATTTCTACGTGACAAGATTAATAATTTGTTATTTTTATTACTGACAATGAGATGTACCTATTTTATATTTTACAGTTTGCAACTAATCTCAATTGTTACAAAATCAACTTTTTAAAATCTACTACTGTTAACAATAAATGCATACAAAGGTATCATGTGATCAAATAGAAAAATATTGATAAGTCATTGCAGAAAAACCAAAGCCAGTTGATGTGAAACAAAGTACCGACACCAAACAAAAGATGATCGCAAATTGAGCTCAATAACGATTTTTCTCCGCTAGAGGCGCTGTTGTTCCACTTCAAACTTGACAAGATTAAACGCCAATTCGTAAGATTGAGGTTATTAGAATTTAAACTTTAGAAAGAAGTAATTATTAATGCATTGTGCATGCAAATAAAACCAATTTCTCAAATTTGTGAAAGCATTAAGCATTTTAAGAATCACATCACGTAAAAACTTCATTTTCATATATCAAACCATTACTGAAATACTGAAAAAAGGAATAAGACAACTTTCGAAGAACCCAATTTTACTCGAAAACGTAACGTTTTATGAAAACAATGTAAAGATAACTTTTATTAATAAATTAACAAACCCCTTACTCTCTGCCACTGGTGAAGATAATGAAATCTCTGAGATATTGAGAAAATGGAACATTTCTAATGAATATTTAGCACTCAACAAATCTATTAGTTTCTGTTTCACTATCTTCATTATGAATTTGAAGATTGAGTCTTTCAGATGAGTGTCAGTAAGTTTGTAATTCTTCTTAAAAAGTGAAGAATTTTAGCCACAACATTCTTTAACGTACAAAACATTTCTCTTGGTCAAATAATTTTATGCATGTGAAGGAAACCATCTTACTCCAAAGCGTATGGACATTTGATTGATATCAATATGATAACAAGTGAAAGCCTTGAATGCAGCTTTAATGATGAATACTATCAAGGTAGATTTTACTTCTTGTAAGTGATTTGCAGTAGGAGCGAATCAAAGGTGGCAGCACTAAAAACTCAGACAAAATTTTGAAAAATATATGGAGGATTCTAGTTGAGTCTTATTAGTGAGATGGGTTCTATCTACGTTAAGTCATGACGGAATCATCAAGAAAGTTGCTTTTATGAAAAATTCAGTTTAAGAACTTTTAAGAAGAATTTAGAAGATGGGGAAGCCATGACAATGAAAAGCAAGTGCTAGAGAAGGAGTTGAGCCTTGAAGAACATCAGATTGCAAAGTGTATAGGGTGGACCAAATTTGATACAAATTCAATGCATCTTGGAAACAAGAATAGCTAGAAGAGAACTGCATACATATTACTGATGTACTCTTTTGGAATTTTGATGCTACATGCTCGTGTTTTCAAATTGTAAACAAAAATTGATTTAAATACATTTTTTGAGTACTTTGTTGTAATCTCAGTTTTTTTTTTGTTAAGATGGATATTTAGAATAAAATGACTAAATTAAATCTTAATTCTTACTTTATTCAAATGCTTCCAAGTAGTAACAAAGCCATATTCTTTTTAAATGACAACTAATAGATATTACAGCATTAATGAAATCTGCAAAATCAAGTGTGCCATACTCTTTAAACAGAAATAACAGCTTGAAGTTGACATTGTAGAAATGTATCAGATAGAGAAGGCAGTGTGAATCATCAAAATTGACACGAATGTATGTCGCCATAGGCGTATCACACACAAAACAAGACAGAAGAGCCAATTGCAAACAAATGTGCAACCAGACGAACGTCAATGCTATGCCTAGCACATCCCAATTTGCAAAACGAACTCAACTGAACAGTTTATGTTTCTGCATTGATGAGTCACACTGCCTTCTCTATCTGATACATGTTTAATTGTAATGGAAACAAAAACAACTCCATGCAATTGTTACACTGTTTTATATCAGTCTGAATGATTTGACATAAAAATTCTATCAGAATAAAGATTGTAAATTACCCCCAAAAGCATAATTTAATTAAAACCATAAAAGTAAAAAAGCTTGATTTAATTATTCAAGCATATTAATTTATGTATGATACCATCAAGAAGATTACTAAAAAGTAAAATTAATTTTCTTAAATGAAAAGTTATTAAAGTCAACATTATTGGAAATTTCTCTTATATTTTCATTAAGAGATTCTTAATTAAATGTAAAAGATGTAAAATTACTTAAGAAATAATACTTCAAATTTATTATGCAATGCTTACTTTCTGAAATATGAAATAAAATACTATACCTACTGATTGTAATGTAATGATTTACCAACGATGATCGATGCTTTGTTCTGTACACCTATTAATAGTTTGCAATAATCAGAAGATTGTGATTTATATTGCAACCACTTTATAGTATGAATATTGTGAAAACTGTTTACATTGGTTGATATGTTGCATTAGGCAACCAACTGTACATATGTACATGCATTTTCTAGAACAGGACGTTTTCTTATACAGGTATTTCAAAAGCCTTAAAATCAAAGTAACCTTTGGTTTATTAAATGCTTGTCAATCTTAAATTACGTTTTTAAAATAACAGTAATCATTTTATAAGGAAACCAAAATACATTTAGTAATTCATAGCTGTACTTGGTTTTGAGACTTTTGAAACATCCGTTATTATTTTAAAAAGTAGCATTTCTTCCCCCAGTGGGCAAGAAACCTGTTCACACAACTTGTCTTGTAGTCAGTGCTGTCACCTTGGGGGAATCTTCCCTTTTTTTGGGAACAGTACGATCACTTGATCTGTTAGACACAGCAAGTATTATTAATAATAAGATTAAATGTTAATAGCCTATAAAGCAGATGGTATAATTTCAAAAAATTGTTACTTTTGCACACTTACAATTATTAAAGTTAAATGTTAAAAAATCACTTATGCAGAAAATCTTGCAACTACTTTTTAATTCATTAACTATAAACAAAACTTAACATTAATGTTTTTATTTTCCAAACTAAAGCACACATGGTAGTATAAAATTAAATAGAACAGAAAATAAACATTGGCATCATGTAATAACAATCTAGTAACTTTACAGTATAATTTTCCCTTGTATTCTCATACGCTAAATTATATTCTGGACATTCTTACATAGTAGTATATGCATAAACAGCACCATAAGTATTAAAAAAACAAAGATTGTAACAGAATGCAACCTCACTTTCTTAATTACAATGTAGAATGCACTACAGCTTTAAAATGATGATGTATTGAATTACCAATAATTAGTTTTAACATTTGGATTTGTCAATTTTGATTAAACATTGGAACACAATCAAAGTATTCTCTAGTTTTCTTAAAACTTAAGTAGGCATACCTGAATTTCTAGGAGAATCTCAGTCTTTCTTCTACGAATTTCTATGAGGACCTTTTGTTGCTCTGGTGTGAGTTCTGAAAATAATTTAGTAAATAAAATCTTTTTTTATGCTTTTTAAAAATCAACAAGGTTATTCAACAAACAAAATTAACATAACAATGCTCATATATGAAACTGTCTAAAAGAATTTTGTTTAATATGTCATAACTAACAGTCATTTGAAATAATTTAGTTTATTACTAATTGATAGTAATTTAACTTGTACACTGCAGAATAGTACATTATTCTCAAAATGTAAAGATCTAGTAGACGTTCAGATACAGTTTTGTGTCTGTCTGACATGGTCATAATTCTTATATGAAATTTGTCAAATCGTCACTGTCAGCTAACATCTAAAATAAGTTGGAATGGATTATATCAAGGTAGTCTAACTTTCTTCCAGACCTCAGTCTTAAGTCAACCAGACTGTCCTGTTTTTTTATAACACTGTCCTTTTGAAATAGGAGGTTACACCAATAAACACGAATCTTCAATGTTTAGGTTATGTAATTATTGCTGAATTGTGAAAACTGATTTAAACACATAATAAAAAATTGTTTTTCCCTTTTATTTGTTAGTTTACATGCAAACAAAACAACATCAAATTCTTTATAGTATGCTTTGCATTAAATATCTAGGACTGAGACCTTTATCCCTGGTTGCATAAAGGTTTTGAAAGTCATTATTGGCTAATGCAGTAATAACTATAAAATCTAGCCATCTAATTGAAAAATTCTGAAGCAATATCTGAATTCTAGTGTTCTGATTGGTGAATGATGTTCTTAACTTGACAACATAGTTAAGAATGCTTTATGCAACTGGGAGTTAAAAAGTAAAGGGTTAGTTAAAGCTTACAGTAAGGTTAGTTTTACTATTATCCATTCATGCAAGGTTCATAGTAATAAAGCAATGGATAGAAGGTGAGTTTATTTTCAGTACATTGTAATTCTCCTGTTAAGGTTAGGTTTTTGACATGTGTCATTATCTGACATTTTATAATAGAAATCACTATACTCTCAAGTTGGTAAATTGTTTACAAAATAGGTGGTGTAAATGGGGTGGTGTAGACAACATGCCAACTTGAGAGAATTTTCCCTTTTTTTTTGGGAATTACACGTGGAAGTATTGAAATGTGAAAACTAATGACATTTTTTATACTTAATTCAACATCTTGAGAAAGCAAAAGTATACTATATGACCAATCAACACGCCAATCACATTATGATCAAGCAACTATGTTTTTAAATTTTACTGTCAAACTTGAGTGAATGAATAATTAAACTGCCAATGAGTTAAATTTTCTATAATTACATTAACCATATGGTGCAAAATTAATGCACACCTCTTTTGAAGAATTAGCAAACAAGAGATATTTTTAGCAGTCATGAAAATATAATTTGTCAATTACATAACCTAAACTTTGAAAATCTGTCTTTTGTTTTGAGTTAAGGGTGTGAAACGGATTCAAACAGCTGTTAGTCGAGATTAACTTGGGTAATGCAATATTTTCAAACTCAATCTGTAGGCTTTGGGTTAAATGTAAATCTCATCTGAACGGCATTAAATTGTTTTAACCTTGAACACAATACTAAAATGGATCCAAGATTGGATATTCATCATTTCTATTTATACAGGGTGTCCCATAAATGGCGCATAATAATAATAGCACAGTGTGATTCCTTGATGAAATCTAAGCAAAAACTAGAGTATACAAAATGTTTCCTGGGGCTTCATTTTCGAGTTGACGGTTTCAATTTAAAAATTTTACTAGATAAAAATGCTCAGATTTGTGGAACATGTGAGGTAATACCATTATGAAAATCTCGGGAAAGTTATCATTCATTTTTAAAAAATCAACTTCTTTAGCTCGCAGCGTTTTTTAGTTTTTTAAAATGTGGTAACACCAAATACAATACTACTGTGCAATTAAGTTACAACTTATTACATACTCTTTATGTTGACTATTTAAAACACTTAAAGTGTTAATATCTTCAAAAATGTAACACAGACCAAAATGCCATTAGACTTTTTGACTCACTTTTTAATGAGAAATAACATATCACGATGTTTATGTGCCATTCATGAGATACCCTGTACAGTTTTCTATTAATAATACTTATACAGCAGCACTATTTACCATTCTTTCATCAAACCTAACCTCACACTTTATCAACTGAATAGCAGGGTTGTTGTCAAAAAAAAGAGACAAAAATATATGTTAGCTCTCCACTTACACCATGGGTGTAAAGGACAGAAGGATTTATGGTTAGTTTGACAAACATAAGAGTATCCTTTAAAACTGATGTTGACAAGTCATTGACAAGTGTGTCCACGCTCAGCCCATTAAAATATCAAAAACAATATCAAGGTAATCCTAGGGTTGTTAAGATCACTGCCAGATGATTAGCTGTGGTAAACTCTAGCATTTCTCAAACAAGGGTTACAGTTAACTCAATCCATAATTTAAATGACTAGAGTTAACTCAGATTAATTTGAGGTCACTTTTCATAAACACCTATTAGAATTAGAACTGCATAAAAAGACAGTTACCTCGAAGCTTAGGTCTGGAACAGAATTACAGTATAGACTGTCTTGATTATATGGAAACACAAACATAAATAAAAAATGAAAATAATCACTTTAAAGTAGCAGTTAAACTGTGTTTAGAGGTTTTTTTGCTTACCTAGTATAGTGCAATCTAAATTAAATGAGTTCAAAATCAAATTAACCCATGAACTAATGTTTGTTGAGTAATAAATAATCTTAATACAGCCTGTTCTTTTATTATAGAATTCAGAGTAGGCTTTGATTTTATCACATTTTTGCAGTGTACAACAAACAGACAGCAAATTCAGGTTTACAACCTAAAAACCAAAAATCACTATAATAATATTGACAACTCATGTTTATTTAAAAAATGACATAAATGACAACCTTTAACCTATAAATATTTATTTAGTAGCTTTTAGCAAAACTTCAAGGTACACACTTAGAAGAATATTATGTCAAGGTCTTCTGTGAATTCTATAATATAAAAATGTACTATAGTATTTTTTAGAATGACAGCAATTGTTTTAAAAAGAAATCTGAATACCCATGTTTCATAATTCATAGGCATGCTTGATTTTAAGACTTTTAAAACATCTGTTATAAGATCATGAAACTTTCTGTTTTCTAGAATCTAATAGGCACTTTCTATCTTGATTGTGGAATAAACAAATATTTATCTTGCTATCTTGCAGGCCAGAATTAAGCCAGTTTTATAAAAATAAAATGAAGAACGCAAGAAAACTAAAAAAAAATTAAAAAGGAAGATTAAAATCAAAGACATGTAGTCTCAGATTGGGTTTTAAATTTAAAAATTACTTCCCATGATGTAAACTTGTTTTTATGTAACTACAGAAAATAAAAAATTAGTCTCCTGTTTTAGGAGTTCGTTGTTTTGAACGAAGTATAAATGCAAAAGTTTGGTACTTATTCTAATAAATTCAGTACTTTTCAACAATGTTACGTGAAATACGAACTACTTAGAACGATATAATAAACCTAATACTGTACGATCTTGTTCATTCTAATTTCTATTGAGAAAATATGCCCGCACAAATGCACCCTCATTTTTATCAAATTCGCAAAATATTTCAAAGTTTTTATATTGCAGATATTTTCTTAATTTTCAAATGCATTCAATTGTTTACTTTAATGTTTGTTTCAAGGCTTGCCTAGAAATTCTCAGTTATTCTTGTTTTATTATCTTTACTCTCTTATACTTTTCCATTACTTATCTATCTATAAGATTAAGTACTAATATGATTAATCAACATTAGCAAGTTTAATGTTGACATACATTTTTTACAAACGATTAGTTGAATAAATATCTGCAATAGGGATATTCATAAACAATAATAAACGTATCTACAGGTAGCAACTTATAATATTACAAAAAATTAATACTCACTGCCTGCTACCATCAAAATTAAAAAGAAATAATAACAAAATAGATCAATTAAGTAAACATAACAAATAACTGAAATTAAATTTAAAAAGTACGCACCAGGTACGCCACCATAGGCTTCTAAACTATGTCCAGTAGTTCCCATACTTAATACCTGTTTTTCTTTTAACATATTTTCAAAAACAATAATTAAACAAAAACGATTAATTTAAAAAAATAAACCGCACGTCAGTAAAAACGGCCGCCATTTTTGTTTTTATTCCCATGTTTTGAAGTTTGACAGATTCGGGGTGGACAATCTACTATCAGCAACATTGTCAAACCGAGCCGAATTTCTCCATTTGGACTACTTTTATATACAGGGTGTCAACGAGAAGTGAAAACAAATCGCTATTTTCTTATCTTTTGAAATACAGAGTAAAATTGAAACAGTTGGAAAAAATTTAATGGGTAATAACTGATGCCTAGAGATGTCCGTTAATAACATTTTTAATTTAGACAGAGCCCTTTTTAAAAAAAAGGGTTAGGTTTCCACGTTTTGAGAACCGCTAATATATATATAAAGGGTTTTCCAATAAGAGGTGTTATTTTGATATTCAAAGAAAAGTGCCATTTTTAATATAAATGATTGGATGTTTATTTCATTATAAAGAGGAAGGTATGCCGTTAATAGTGGAAAATAACATCAGGCAAATGACCACCACGACCACGCTTACAGGACAATATCCTTTTCATGAAATTTTCCATAACCAAATCGCAAAGTGGCTGCCCTATGTCCTCGATAGCCTCACGAATTCCATCTTTGAGGTCTTGAATCGACGCTGGGCTGTTGGCGTAGACCTTCTCTTTCACGTGGCCCCAAAGAAAGAAGTCGCAAGGTGTTAAATCACAAGATCTCGGTGGCCAATTGTGATCACCTCTTCGAGAGATAACACGGTCCGGAAACTTTTTCCGTAAAAGATCAATGGTTTCGTTGCTTGTGTGGCACGTAGCGCCGTCTTGTTGAAAGTAAACGTTGTCCAGATCAATACCATCCAATTCCGGCCATAAAAAATCGTTAATCATCTCTCGATAGCGCAATCCAGTCACCGTAACTGTTGCTCCAGCCTCATTTTCGAAAAAAGTAAGGTCCAATGACTCCGCCGGACCATAAACCGCACCAAACAGTCACACGTTGAAGATAGAGAGACTTTTCAACAATAACTCTTGGATTTTCTGAGCCCCAGATCCGACAATTTTGCTTGTTGACGAAGCCACCGAGGTGGAAATGGGCCTCATCACTCAAGATGATTTTTCGATGGAATTCTGGATCATTTTCATGCATTTCAACGACCCAATCAGCAAAGACACGACGTTGTTGATGATCGGCCGGCTTGAGTTCTTGTGTTAACTGGACTTTATAAGCCTTAAGACCCAAATCTTTATGCAAAATACGGTGTAATGACGTTTGTGGAATGGCTAATTCCAAAGAACGACGAGGAATGGACAAACCTGGGTTTTCTTTAACACTTTCGGCTACAACAGCAATATTCTCGGCTGTTCTTGAGCGACGTGCACGGGTTTTATTCTTCACATCACTAACTTGTCCCAAGAGCTCGAATTTTTTCACCAATTTCTGTATTGCGGTCCGACAAGGTGCTTCACGGTGACCCAAAAATGTTCGAGTTTTACGAACCGTCTCTGCCAAATTTTCACCATTTTTATAGTGAATTTTAATAATTTCAATGCGTTGTTGAAGCGTGTATCGTTCCATATTTATTAATGGCGTAGTTTCTACTTGTCAAATGTCAAAAAATGATAGCTTCAAAAGTGACATCTACCGAAATAGCGGGCTATTCAAAATAACACCTCTTATTGGAAAACCCTATATATACCCCGTAAGTTTTTAGAAAGATTGCTTAAATAACATCATACCATAATAAACATTAAAACTTGTTAAATGATGTTGTTATTTATTTAATCTTCGTTTTAAGTTACAGGAATTCCAGTTCAATGTTTTCGAGCACAAAACTAACCTATCCTAATTTTACACATTTGCATTTTAGAGACAGCTTATTGTTAATTTAGAACAAAAATCTACAGAAAATTGTCCAGTTAAAAAACCTTCAGAAAGAAACGTAAAGGCGTCAACACATAAACACTGTTTGACCCTTTTGAATAGCGTGATCATTATTTTCGTCATTTTTAATGTGTTGTTTGCATTGGTGAATAATAGATATATAAAAAAGAAATTCGGAGATGAATTGTATCAATTTATTCAAACAATTATAAAATTTTATGGGCGTAGGGTTTAAATCACCGTTACAACAAAACAAGCAACAATAAATTATAAAAATTGAACAATACCTGCTGTCATCTTATTATCACATTTGAGAAAATTCTGTCAATATTATCTTGACCTTCCTCAATTATGCACTAAATTACATCTTATTTTGTAAAAACATGGAGCACTAAAACGCTAATGAATAGCAGTTTAACACTAGATAAAACAAAAAAGAAACGACAAGTCACACAGAGAGAACGGAAAAACATCTTGAAGCACTATACTTCTGCTGAAGTAAACACCTACCCTTGAATCATGCTCTTGGTTTTGCAAATTTTAAACATTGTACTGGCATTTCTTTAATGTTTATACAGATTGATCGTAGACGTAGTGTCAGCAGAAGCGTCAATATTAAAACTGAGATAACGGCACAAATGTGATTAATTGCTGTTATATTTTCTATTATTTTGTTTTGTACAGATACACCCCTTTTGACATTTGATGTATACATCGCCACCGAATGGGTGGTTAAATTTTTTTTAACTATTTCAATTTCACCCTGTAGAGTTATGAAACTTGGTATTGTGATATCCAGGTTTAAATTTTAAATTTCGCGCGTTAAAAAAAATAGGTTACCATCACTGCATCTTTGAAATGTTTGGAAAGAGTGGGATGGGGTTGGCGATAGGAATGGATGCAAGGGGTTGAGGAAAAACACCAGAAAGACGCGCTCTCTTGAGTGGTGGCTACAAAAGGGGTGAAATGGACCGGGAGACTGAAAAATTACTTTACTGTTGATGTAAAATACATTTTTGATTTTTATTGGAAAATAACATGTTAAGGGTGAAGTGAACTCAATTATCTATTTTTATTTTTATTTTATATTTGTGATTATGCTGAGGTAGACGAGATTTAAACAGATATTAAAAATTGCTTGTAAGAAACCACGTGGCTTTCTTTGTGTTTATGTAACAATCATGCATCTCAGGTAGACTTTTAATGTTGATTCAACTGTTTTATGTGTTATAAATGCAGGCATTTTGAAATGCTTTTAAGATCATCATATTTCACTAAAGATATTTTGCTCCGTTACAAAAATTGTGAAATGAAATTAAGAAAGCTTTTGCATTGTATGCATTTATCTTGTGATCACTGATCAAGTTTAAAGAATAGCAGAATTTAGTTTGGAATTCAGTTGTATTAAATATTACAAAACAACATACAAGACGATTAGATTTATTTTCATACACTAGCATTTGTTAACATGGATGTTCTGATACTCAACTGTGACGTGTGAGCACCAGTAAATATAAAACGCACATGAATTTAATGGTCGATGGCTATTTTAAATAGCATCCTGTACATATCTTAATAATCTGATTTTGTTTTAGATTCTATTTTTATTGATATGTCATTTGTGATATTTTGTTTTGAAAGATAACCCCAGAAATGCCCAGTTTTCCTAACATAGAAGAAGGCCATGATTTGACACATCTTTTTGAAAATCTCGTTAACTACTCTATAAACCCTAAAGAATAGTTGCTTTTCTTCTCATTAGCAATACTATTTCTAAAAAAAAGAGAGATTGCTCTTTGAAAAAAATAGTTGGCATCGATTTTTCTCAAGAAATTGGACAGGAAAGTAAAACAAGCCTAGTTTCTTAATGTTAACCTTTTTTTCGAGAAATAGTATCAGTAGTAAAATTTGTAATTTGCAGGGTAGTTGACAAAGATTCTTGTATTTTAGAAAACGTGTGTGTTTTTGAGGTTATCTTAAAACAAAATATCACAAATGACATATCTACGGAAACATACGCAGAGTGCTATTTAAAAAAGTAAAATTGTTGCAACTTCCGTTAAAACCAGAAGCGATCTTGAGCATTCCACTTAGTCAAATAAGAATGAAAACCACATAAATGCTTTAGAAAAGCAACCTTGAGATGAAATTTTTTAAGGTGCAGGATGTAATCTTTTTTTAAATTCTTACAAATGGTCTGTTCGTTTGTTTGCTCGAATTCGTTCTGAGCAAAAAGAGCAACGGTTTTGCATTGATGTCGAGCAATTGACACCGTGCGCGTGATATCACTAGCTTGTTGCCATGGTTTCGTTTCCAAACAAACAATCAGTCGAGTAAGTTATGATTTGCTTATAGTTATTAATGATCACTTACTTAAGCATGTAAGAGTCTGTGAGACTGTACATATGGTGGCATCAGAATAAAATCAATTAATTGGAAACTTTAAAGAAAATGCTTGTGTCCACGAACAGGTAACACGCTATCAATGAAAAGACTTCTTATTGGTAGCATCGTAGCGTCCTATCTGTTTATTCGTCAATATAAACTTTTGACGTGACAGCTGTCAAATCAGTTGTTTCCAGTCAGTGATATAAACATAACAAAAGAAATGATTTATGTATTTCAAAATCAATATAAGCAATCAAGCGGCCCTCTTGGTTAATTTTAAGGTATTTGAACAGAGTATAGAACAACACATTCATTTATAAGTTATAAGTATCACTGTATCAATATGGTGACAGCCGTGAAAGCAATTTCAGTAAACTCATAAGTCAATCTCAATTTGTATATTTTGCGATTTTAGTGTTTATCTTGTCACTTTCATGGTTGTTAAAAGTTAAATAATAAAAGTTATTGTACACCCTGTACATAGAAAATACGCTGTATGTGCTACGTGTGCTTCTCTCCCCACTCATTCTACTAAACTATGAGCGACGTGGTATAATATGGTATAATACTATAATGCGGTATCATATAAACGGTTTCTAACTAAAACCGAACTAATAATTTCTGAAATCTGTAATAAATGCCGTATACTATTAGCTAATTAACATTATTATAGTATCACTAGAAAAAGGACTCATTTTAATAATTGAAAATGGATGTTGGTGCGTTATTTGATGATGTTCGTCGGATGAATAAAAGACAGGTGTGTATTTGCGGTATATGTTGATAAACACATGTAATCAATCGAGAATTTTTCAGTTTCTGTACCAAGTACTTAGTTTTGGTATGATTGTATCATCAGCTTTGATGATATGGAAAGGGTTAATGGTAGTAACTGGTAGTGAAAGCCCAATAGTAGTAGTTTTATCGGGTAGTATGGAACCAGCATTTCACAGAGGAGATCTACTATTTTTAACAAACTATCCAGAAGAACCTGTAAGAGTCGGTGAAATAGTAGTATTTAAAGTTGAAGGTCGAGACATTCCAATCGTACACAGAGTGCTGAAACTTCATGAAAAGTAAGTATTAAATATTTCTTTGAAACATATTGCAACCCAATCTTTCATTGCGATCCATTTGTAATAATACTGTTAAAATTCTAAATTATAAATAAGTGCAAGTGGTTTAAATGACATAATTATAAAGTACCATCTGTTTACCTTATAAACACGTGTGTACATCTCACCTTCCTATTTTAGGTATGTATACTTTGTATATTGTTGGCCTAATATCGAAACCTCATAAGTTCGCAAATTGCAGAGAACGAAGTAATGCCACTCAAAGATAGAATATGACATTGCACATCTAATTTTTTTGTTTCCTGTAAAATATCACTAGTTTGACATAATACGAGGTTTTGATATTAGACAATGATATATTGGTGATCAGTGATCACTGTGTTTAAAATTATGACATTTTATCTATTTATCCATAATTGTTAAATAATGAGTCCACATTTTTGGTTTCCTTTATTTTATATAAGAATCTTTATTATTACAGAGATAATTCCACAGTCAAATTCTTAACAAAAGGGGACAACAACAGTGTTGATGACAGAGGTTTATATGCACCAGGGCAATTGTGGTTAACTAAAAATGATGTTGTTGGTAGAGCGCGAGGATTTTTGCCATACGTAGGAATGGTTACTATATTAATGAATGAGTATCCAAAGTTTAAGGTGGGTATCTACAGTAACAAATCGACTAAACAGTAAGGAGCTATATAGAAAATGTTATCAGATGTCACACTTTATTTTAATTCGTTTTGATTTGAAATAAGCTTTAATTTTCTAATTATTCTGAAATTATTCATTTATAGTTCTAATATCTTTGAATATGGTGATAGTTATCTAATTTAATTTTTCTTCTTTTTAGTATGCTGTACTAGCCTGCCTAGGATTTTATGTGTTAGTTCATCGGGAGTGAATTGTTCTATAAAATATATTAATAAATAAACAATATGTACTACTCTAAAAGTACAGTTATTGATTTTATTTCTAACATCAGCACCGAAGATAGTGTGATCGAGTTTTTTTTCTTATAGAATTTTGTTGTTATTTTTGTTTGTGTACAGTATAGTAGATGCAAATGCAAAAATATCCATATCCATGAAAAAGTTAAAGTAAAAAGTAATTACTACTGTCCAGGCAGTTATTAGTTAAAAATTATTGTTAAGAACATAAGTATAACAACACTACCGTGTTTGCATTTGCCTTTACCATATGGTATAATTAATCATTGCTGTTAAACGGTTTATATTCTTACAAAATATATAATTTTTTCTAAAATGTACCTGGTTTGGTTAATATTACAAAGCATATTGATACCACAGTGCAAATTTGAGTTACCTATATCTTGTATTGTATTTGCTATTATTAGCTTCATATTCTTATAGTACAATTCAATAACACAATAAGTGCTAAAACTCGATTTATTTAATAGCTTATTGTTATTGTGTTTATGTCATTGCATATATTAATGTGTTCACAGTTTGTTTATATGAGGGTTGGCTATGAATTTGTTTTGTTAGGTTGTACATAATAGGTATTTTATGTACAACTGTGAGATATATCTTATAAATCGCACTCTCTGGGATAACGTAATGTTTCAGATTACCACACGTGGGCGGTAATATTTAGATTACCACACACACGTGTGATAATATTTTCAAATTTGTTTACTGTTTACACTGTTGCTAAGTGCGTTGCTATCATTTTGAACAATGAGATTCAGCTGTTACTTTGAATTAATATTCACAAAATCTTGATCGAAAGTAGTTCATTTGCAAAAAATTCAATGGTTCTACACAATTCATGGGATACACTATTATCGCACTCTCCTGGTTACGCAAAACTCGGGTTAACGCCCTCGTTTGCGCAGTTTCCATATTCGTGCTATAATAATGTGTGCATCCCACTTATTGCATAAATAACTATTAATTGTCTTTTCATTGTACAGCTTAGATAACCTCAAAACTAATCACTGTCACTGCACAGAATTGAACCTCATTGCCAAATCTACTGCCTATCTGAAATGGGAATATTTAAAGAATAGGATGTCTTCTTACAAATAGATTATTCCCATAATAATTTAATATTTCTTCTGTTATTAGAGGTAATGATAACTTACCAAACTGAAGAAATAAAAATTACTAAAGATGTTACCTAATTCCATTGTATATAAATCTGGCAGTATTGCGTTTCTAAGTGTTCTGTCATGCAATCTAACCTAAAATCATTTAAAAAGCCTAACCATCATGTAAGACCAGTTTAAACTGAAAAACTAGTGTTCACACTGCTAAATTGGACGAATCTCCATGGCCAAACCTCATACAAAAAAGACTGTGAATACATAATGGGAATTATTACAGCATGTGGAAATTCTTAAAGGTGCTGTGAATTAGTTGCCAGAAATTCCATCTGACATCGTTGATGCAAAACAATTTGTTCATCAATGGCTCAACGGATCTAGTCATCCTTACCTCTGTACACTGATGCAATTACGTTACTATGACATATCAACTAATCTCTGACGCTCATTGGTAATAGTGCCAATAACACGTAATTTATTAGAAAATCCAAGATACCAAAGCTGAACTAATTCATTATGAACAAAGTTCTTTCTTTTTATGTTGGGATACTCACCTTTATCAGGTAAAGTAAAGAAATGATACCCTTCAGATTTTTCGGTATTACTACAACCATATGCAGAACATGCAGGCACTTTGTTTTGTAACGAGAATTGATCCAGCCGGAGCAGGGTCATCTTACTCGCCCTAATGTCAATTGAATATAACATTACAAATGTTTTCACAATGTTGCATTAAATCTAGATAATTTGCAATTAAATGTTATAGTAATGACATGAAGCAACCTGATAAGTAAATAGCAGTAGTTTACAGCATTGAATTCAAGAAGTAATACTTAATTTCACTTCTTCAAATAATGCTATACATACCATATCACTCTCATAAGAACTTAAAGTTGTTTTTCCTTCAGTATTTTAATAAATAAATAAAAAGAAACATAATGTCCGCTTTTGTTGCTTAAGAAATAAAACTATGGACAATTGTGTAATGTTCAAATGATTTGTTTAGACTAATTATTTGTATAAATAACATTTTACAAGTTATTTTTTTATGTTAGCATTTCTATCAACCTGTTAAACTGGTTAACAGCACTTTTAAAATGAGTTTTGTTGTCTGAGACACACAATTGTACTTATTGTGCTATGGTATCGATATGTCTAAAGATAAATTTACATTTAACAAAATTCATGGAAACAATAATTGTATGAGTTGCTTAGGTGCTGCTTACCATAAATCTAACTTTAACAGTTAAGTACTCTTTAAGATTATAGAACTCTGATCACATTTTTAATGTTCCTATTGTTTAATTTGGTGCAATATTTTATGAATTTCTAGGTCCAACACATCAGAATTTCCACATACTAAAGATAAAAAAATGACATTCACATTTCAAATCTTATATTTGTTGTGTCTACCTTTAGCTTAGGACTGAAAAATAGTTGCTAGATGTTCTGATATTATGGGATGTGTTTTTAAATTACTCACTCGGTTGTTCTAGTACACCAATAGGAAAAGCAATAGCGATAACAAAACCAGATTCCACTTCAAAATTGTTCAACACATTGTTTTCATACTCCATGTTTGTAGATAGTGCATCGTAGAAAAGGTCTCTCAAAAGCTCTCAATAGTCTTGTGTTGTACATCTTAGATAATTAAAAAAACACAACTGATGTATACATATGTCAAAAACTGGTTTCTTTTACTGTGAAAAACTAATTCATTTGAATAATGTTTAATACCCTAGTTGTGATTTGGTTTAACTCAAATTTAGAAAGATGTGGAAATTGGACACAATTAAAGTAAGCAAGCCTGATTATCATCAAACAAATGACTTAACATTTTGGTACAGCTAGAACCAACTTTTTTTCTTACAGTCATGCTTTTGGAGTCTTGTGTTCTAAGTAGAACACTTATTTTGCTTTCCAGTGTTTCCTTTGTGGCTTTTAGATTTTCTGAAGTTGACATGAATAGAAATATAATCTGAAGATATAAGACAATCGACAGAACTCTTAATATTACAGCCTGGTTTATGATAGGATGTAACATGTAACTCGAAACCAACTAATACGAGTTACATTGGTATAGCTAATTCCTTAAATCTTGAGCCGACACAACAGGAAGATCCAATCTTTGCCAATATAGAATTAAGAAAATATTTATTTGGCAAGTACACAGAGTCATAGCTTCAGAATGTAGCTTTGATCTTGAATGGGAGGCATCAGTGAAGCATAATGGTTTTGCATATTTGCAAATTATGACATTCCTGCCTATAGGTATAGCCTGTTAAATTGTAATATTAATAGTAATGATCAAATCCAAAATCACATTAATTCTCCCACTTTCAGTGCTTTCACTTGTGATTGCTTCACAACATAAAAGATGTACCTTGTATCCTGATAACTGCAGTGAAATGGTAGGACATTTAAAAATAAAGTGTTTTTTCTCACAATACATATTCAGAATGACTTTACTTTGGAGGTGAATGGTGTTAAGATCTTCAGTACAATAATGGTCTTGTGCTGTAATTTTAAAATTAATTGAAAACCTAAATTTTTTTCGGTTTTCAGTTTTTAGTGTTATTGAAGTTTTGTGCTTTGCTAGCAGAGTTTGTAAAATTGAGTATCAGTGAACCCCCCTTTTATTAAATAGAAAATCTTTGCCCCTGACCTTTTCAGTAAAAAGATTATGAAAAGATATTTCTGTACTGCATGATAACTGCTCTTCTGATCTTTTAATATTTTCCAAAAGAACTGAAAAATGGTCACAAAATATAGAAGTGGGTGAATTAATATGATTTTGGGCTCTTATATATACTTGCAGGTTAAATACTTCTTTTTCTTGATATTAGAAATGTGATGTTCAACTTCTCTTATTGATTTACTTATGCCAATGCTTAGGCCCAATTTCATAATGTAATTGCCAATGGAAACTCAATTTATCACTCCACTAATTTAATAAGATCTCTTCCATGGATGGTCTAATTGTAAGTGTAAGAGTAAAATTTGAAAACTGTTTTGACAGTTGTTATTAATTTTAAAAGTATTAAAAATAAATTAAATGCTCATTATCTAAACTATACTATGTGCATTAAGTGTTGTCTTCAATCTAATTGGAAAATAGTTGAGAAATGGAAAAAATTTTCACACATTAAGTTACAACTATAATCAGGATCAGCTGAAGATGTTAGGTGCCTTAGGCACACCCTAAAGGTCGCCATTCATCGAGGGGCGCCAAGGTAAGGTTTGCCATTTGGGTTCATTTTGACTCCAAGGGACCTTTTCCTCCCCCCCTGTGTCTGCTTTGGAGTCTAAGGGTACATACACAGTCTTTGCTTGAGGGTGCCGACATGCTTTGAGCTGACATTGACTAGTATAATAATTAAATGAGTATTATATTGTCAACTTGCATACATGTGAAGTTGAATGTGCCTTATAAATAAAATAAATAAGCAGTGTAACCATAATTTGTATTACATACAAATTAAGTAAAATAAGTATTTAATTATTATTAATACTATGCACAAAAACAAATTGATTGCACTATTGGAAAAGTGTTTACTTGTCATTTTCGTAAGAAAGATCAAAACAGAAAAACAACTGCTGTAATTCTGTTTTAATCTACTTAATTATGTAGCAAGAAATCATAGATATTTAATGCCATCAAAGGGTTAATAGCAAAAACATTTAGGTATCCTTAATGCACAAGAAATATTTTAATGCGCAAAACTTTATCTGATGTGTGTTTAAGACCTACCTTTATATTTACAGCTAAAATGTTAGTAAAGTCAATCGCATAACTTCTGGATGTTACATTACATATGTAACCAAAAAACCTGAGTCATTTGCTCTGAATGTTAAAGATAAAGAAAAAAAGTTTGAAACTGCTGTTTATGTATTTTAAAATTCTCAAAAACAAGATTGCTTGATAGCGATATAATAATACAAAGGTGTGTTTTAAACATTTATTATGTTTTTATGTATAGAAAATTTAACTACAGAAATCTAAACTCTCTCAGCTTACCATACGAGTAGGATTCTAATTCTAGCAAAAATATTGGCAGTATTTCTGACTTTCAATGTTTTAAAGTAATAAATACCTATTTGTAGTACAAGCTAGCAGTTCCCAATTTTTTCTTCATTCTTAACACTGATTTATGCAAAAACTAACCACTTTAGATGAAAATAACTCGGGACTTTGGCCAACTACCCACAGAAGTTACATGATTGACTTACTAGCACTTTACATAAGGTAAATTCACTTATAAAAGATGAACAGGTATTTCTTGTGGTTTTAATAGTAAGCTAGTAAGGGCACTATCTATGTATTATTTGTATTCTTCCCAGAAGGATTAAGACTGATTAATTTCTAATCTACAGATGAATTATGTTTCTTCATACAGGTTACATCAAGGTGCACCTAAATACTTACTATTATGATGTATTTTGTTTATTTTAATTAAATTTATGTAGAAATTACAGAGTTTTATCACTAGTGCATCCCCCTTTCCTTCTAGCAAATCTGTTCAAGTTGCTGCTTTGCACAAGAATCGCAAAGATATGGCCCACTTGAGATGTTCAACTTGCTCAATTTGCGAAGTCTGTCTGTCCGCATGTTTGTAAAATTTTGACTTCAGATTTGGATTGTACAGAGACATCGAATATTATTACAATCCACGTGACACGAATTGTAGTGTTGATTAGGCAACACATCTTGCACCATTGGCAGCTCTGTTGTAGCAAAAATAATGTATTTTCCAGTGGCGTAGTATTGAATATATAATGAAACTCCTTAAAAATTTAAATATTTCAAATTTATTATCACACTTTGAATGCGTTAAATCTAACTTACCTCGATTAACTCACAAAAAGCAGATTTAGTCTTGAAAAAAACTGATCTTTAAATAAGCATAAAATAAACTGTAAAAAAACGCAAAATAAAGAGACAACAAGAAATCATGGAACCCACACACGCCGATGTAATTTTAAGTTAGACATGTACTCGAGTGGGCGTTACTCCGTAGTATGGCCAACGCGAAAAATAAAATTATGTGCCATTTTTAAATTAGTACTCACGTGGCTTGTAATCAATCTCGATGTCTCTGTACATCAAAAACTAAAGATCACGTGGTGTCTTCATTTTTATTTCTTTGGGAATGGCTGCCGAAATTTGAAAAATTTTCAAAAATGTTTTTTTACTTTAAAATCGTATTCTACATCAAAAAATAAAAAAAAATATATATACTTTTAGCTTTTTGATATCACCTCGGGAACATGGTCAAAATGGCCGCCGAAAGAACAAAACGGGAGTTCGTTGTGGTTATGCTGGACGCCTGAAACAAAGATTTCTAGCAAGAAATCTGATTTGCTATACTAAATTGTCGGTACAATAATCAATTTGGCGTGAGCAGCAGTTTTATGTTGTCGTGCTCTTTACCAGCACCATCTAGATAATTGACAACAATTTATTTCTGTTGTAACGTAACTTTTGCGTTACAATATTTTTAACTTAAGTTAACTAGAACTGCTTATGTCCTAGGCCGGCAAAGCTCAGAAGGAAGGCCTTGAGGCGGGCGAGGAGAAGTTATACACAATAAAATAAGTACGAAATTTTCTAACAACTCTTTATTCAAGCGATTCTACAGCGCCTTCAAATTTTATTAACTTCTAATAAACAAATTTTAACACACAACAACATAGACTTGTTTAAATCTACACCAACAACAAGGAAGATTGTATAAATATATATCCAACATATAAGTGTATATCACCTAACAATAATAAACTATTAATTAACTATAACACCCTATATATCAAAACATTGACATAAAATTGCCATATCTAAATAATAGGTGAGTGACCAGTGCTCTCGTACAACCTTAATTAAAAATTATGATGAATAATTTAATGACGATAACCCGTCAATATTAAAACTTTTATTATTTAAATAAATTGCTTAAACTTGTACAATGTAATTTAAAATTGCAATCTATAGAAAATTTTTATCCGTAAATGCGGTGTTCAGATAAGGGCGGATCTTACTCATGGGACCTTGAAACCTCATGTAAAATTTACTAAGCGAAAAAATTTTTAAAGTAAAGTAAAAATTTTTATTTTTATTAACTCAAATTTAAAGAATTTTATTTTCCAGAATTAAATGTTATCTTAAAAGGACAAAAACAGAGAACCTCAAACAGGTTAGATAATTTTAACTTAATGAATCGGTTCTTTGACCAGATGATCAATGTCGACAAGGTATAAAAAAAAACTTCAGCCAACCTGTATCTAACTCGTTATTCTTAATTAATGCCTCCTAAGACACGAGTCGATTCTATTATATTCTCCGGCTCCGACGAGCTTCAAAATTTACCCAAAATTCGAATTACACAAAATTTCTGCAGATCCAACAAAAAAAACCCTGTGGTTAAATTAGCCTTTCATTATTAACGGTTCTGTTACGAGAGAGAGCTAACAAATGTATTCCTAATTATCATGTTCACCCATCCAGATCTCATGGAAATTCTCTGGATGTTGCGGACGAATGGACCGACAATCTCCAGTTGGGGGCGGCTGCAACGACGTTTCATTAAACCACCCGCAAGGATAGCACCAGGTCACCAGCTATGATCACAACTCTCAAGCGGCGGAATAAAATTTACCAGGAACTGCAGCAAAGATTTCCAAATTTCCTTGTCTCCCGTGAAAAGCTAATTAAAAAAGAGGAACAACCTAATTAGAAGAGAAACCCTCTTAATCAACTTAAAACTCACCCTCTAATTAGAGGCCTTTCACTCTTAACGATAAATCGTCAAGAGATTCGTAAATTTGCATCTCGCACTGGCCGGCGAACAACAACCAAATTCCCACTTTCACGGTCTCCATTCACCCAGAGCATACCTAGTCACCTGGTGTCTCGGTTAATTTCCGAACGCAAGGAAAATTTCGTAAAACGAAACGGATTCATTCACTCAAAGTAACGGTAGCCAAACTATCCGTTACACTGTATATAGTTTCTTTTATTGAAAATATTAATCGTTTTTAAGTAGAACAAACAAAATTGAATTGAATTTTATGTCGCTATAAAAAAGTGTATCAAATCAAATTTCTTGATAATGATTTTTATTTAAATACCAACAAGGTAGATTTCTGCAAGTCTTTGTAGATATAACAGCAATTATGTTCAGAACATCTCTAATTTTGTTGGGCGTTATTGCTCTTACATGTAAGTGTCTTAATAGCTATAAATAATAATTTACAATTAGCAAACCCAATAATTTTTCTTTAAATCTTTAGTTATTAACGTTTCAATAGCCACACCAAACCCATTGCTTGACGAGGGACTCTATCCCAATGAACCTGCACCACCTACACTTTATTCTGATTAATTTATTATGGATTGCTAAACATGAGTTTATGTAAGAATAAAATCATTTTAAGATCGTAAGTGTTTTTGTATTTCAGTAACATGTCATGGGTGATCGGAGTATAATTCACACAGGAAGTTACATTTTACATGCAATTAGATACAATATATTCTTACAGATTTCTTTCTGTTTGAATAATAATACCCGAAACAATTTTTACGAAAAACTAAATCAAAAAGTAGTTCTTTTGTTTTGTTTTTTAAAAACTTACAAGACCGATATGTTTTACAAGAAATGAGAAGCCCAACCGCTAGTCCATCTTTGTAAACAGTTTTTGCTGTAGTTACGGATGAATAAGAAAAGGAGCGTTCAAGTATTACGTAAGCACAATCTTGTTGATCTTTGACCCCCCCTTTATAAGGAAAAGTAAGAAAATTGTGGACTCTCCCTCCCCCAAATGATAAGACGTAAGAAGTTTTTTTACATTTTTATTAGAATTCAAAATTAAAAGGAAAAAATTAAATTATTTTTAAGATTAAAGAACTACTTTTATTTTAAACTGAATAACTATAAGAATCATTCATCTTTAGACCACGGGCTCTGTATCCAAGTAATTTTATAAATTTTAAACAATGGATATTATTTGAAATTATTAATTATTTTGTAGTTCTTATCTTACGTAAGATTTATGGTCCCCTTGCTTCTTCTGTCAGCAAAAATAAGCAGAAATTCAACTCCCCGCCCCCTAAGCCTACTTGAAAGCCCCTAAGTGCAATTTTGATGTAATTATATGCTTAGAGATAGTGCTTAGTTTCCATTCAGATAGAAAATAATTAATTTTTTTATTAAACAAAATTAGTTTAATTACAGTGTACTTAATGCAAATAAATTTTTTCTCCACAAATAATTTATGTGCTTTTAAATCACGGTACATTTGTAGTTTGATTTAAAATTACAATGTTATTAGAATTTGAAACAACTACATTTCAGATTAAAGTAAACCACAATAAAAACTATGTAGACTTATATCGAAAAAATGAAAGATGCTGTAAAAATGACTTAGGTTAGGCATTATATTATAAACTGACCGGTAAAAAAACCGGCCACCCTGAAATATTTCGCAAAATCACTTTGAAAATTATTAATTTCAATGCTACGGCGGTTGAATGATGTAATTCAAGCTCGAGGAGGACATGCACACTACTAATAATTATCAGGAGGTCCATTATAAACAGCCACGTTTATTGTTTTTAATTAAGAAAGTATCGTATTTAGACTGTTTTTGTTACTGTTTAAATTAAATTAAATTTATTTATATACTACTCTTGTGTAGAAATTAAAAACTTCATTTTTAAGTATTTATTTCGACATCAAATCTTTCTCCATCAAGTAATTATATTGAATAAGTTAAAATTTAAAATACAGGTGGTGCTAATATATCTTCATCTTGAATATCAAATAGCGGGTTAGGCGTTGCTGCTGCCAGATTGATAACTGAAAATTTTAATTGTGTTAGATTTAGGAATCAAATCGACGACGTAAAGTCATACTATAAAAAAATGTAAAACAGGAAGTTTGAATGAAATCACCCTATGTAGAAAAAATAATTTATACTCTGCGTGTACAGAAGCAAATTGAAAAATAATGTTTAAATTACAAATTGTTGACACGCTTTGTATGATTAAGACGAGCATGTAACGTGTTAGCAAGCAAAGGCATTTTAATATAACTTGTTTTACCTGCAGAAGCAATAATGCCCAACGATATCAAAACTGTCTTAAACATGCTGTAAACTGTTACAATAATACGTTGCAATTATTGTATCTACAGAAATTTGAAGGCATACCTTATATCTGAAAATTTTTTTACGCAGTTATAAAAATATAGTAACAAGAAACAAGAAATTCGATTTGATATGTTACACTATTTCAATAATAAATTTGATTATAGCAGTATAAATCGCTTTGCTCTGTTTAAAAGTGCTTGATATCAGTAATCACTAATCAGAGTTATGTGAAGAAAAAAAACACAAAAGACTACATAAGTGTGATATAGATTTGTGTAAAAAAGTAGCATTAATTTTTTAAAATTAAATTTTCTTTTATAAGATTTTTAAACATATTGAGCAAATGTCTAAATAGTCAGCTGTTCAGATTTTGTTCGATCTGATTAATAGGTAATAATTTTGTTCAACACATCTCATACCGGTTTAATTATAAACTTATAAGAATTTCAACATACTGCATGAGCTAAATCTAGCGACCTCTACAATATGCCACATATACTACAAGGAATGTTTGGTATCTTAAGGACGTAGTAACTACATCTTCTACAAATATAGATGTATTGTAACGAAGTTACTTTAATTTTAATTAAATACCGCATTGTTAATCTGTAATATTTTCTTTAAGTTATTGTTGCTCACTATCGCTATGCACATCTGCCGGCTGGCCTGATAAACAGACTTGTATTTACCCAAATGTTAGCATTTGAGAAATATCTGCCGGTATAATTTTAATGTTAGTTTAAATACGAATACATTTAATTCTTAATTATTTAATATGTAATTACAATAATTTTATGTTTATACACTTTGTAATGTTACAAGCTCTGATTTAAAGGGAATTGCATCCCGAATGTAAGAAATTTATAAAATGCATTTCCCGCCGCATCCGATACACCCCTCACGAAATATTTCCGTCGAGGGTTGTATAATTAATTATATTATTTATCGTATTAATAAAATGCAAGGGCAAGCCATACTTTAGTCCCCACCGCACCGGTTATCACCAAAGCCTTCTCACCATGCATAAAATTATTCGCATGGGGAAACGGCCCGGATATATAAGCAGTACCCGAGTACCGTTTAGGCACAATTCCAGGTCGAGCTCTCGAACGAAGCAGACGCATCTTAGATTGCTCTTTCTGATAAAAGATCCAACGATTAAATGCCACCTAGCTCTGGGTGGTATTTATCCTTGAATACCTACATTTATATTCTGATAAAAGGCGGGGCCAGGGTTTTATAATTTGATAAAAGAATCCGCTCTTCTAATAAAAAAACTCCACTTCAAGAATGGACTACATAAGGGAAGAAGACTGGTGCCGCTTCGACGAACTCCTCGAACAACTGGGACGAGATGCGGCGCTTAAACAACTAGAAGAGAGCGACCACGTCTATTTCCTACGATGAAAACCTCCATAAACGCCTTCTTTCCAGTTACTCCAGCAGAAGAACCCTCTGGATACTCTCCGGTGTTGGCATCTCCCATGGAACACCAAGAACCCCAAAGCCGGAAAAGGAAGAAGAAGAACAAGTCCCAGAGAGCGCGGGCGGCCGCTTCTCGCGAAACCACCACGGAAGCCTTCGCGGACTCCCCGTCCCCGATCCCACCACAGTCGGCGAAACTGGAGTCTCGCCCCCCATCAGCATCGTCAACATGGTCCTATACAGAGATCGTGTAACACCAACAGGTATGTATGTCTGTTCGCAGCGAAGAAGCTGAGTCCATCCACGACGACGACTTCAGGGAAGCCGGCCGCCACTCCCGGAGGAGCCGCCGATCACCGACCGCGGAAGCATTGCAACCGGCCCCTACGGCTAACCGCTTCTCCTCCCTGGGAGAAGACGCCTGCGTGACGGCATCTCGGTCCAGCCGGTGACGGTGCGGGACTTCCGCGCCATCCGAGAGGTCCTGGAGAAAATGAAGATCCCATACCACACCTACCCGCTACAGGAAGAGAAACCTCTCAAGGTCGTCCTCCGAGGGATCTCAGAGGTCATTACCACCGAGGAGGCCCGAGAAGAAATTGCACCAAGAGGCCTTTCAGTCCAGTCCGTCCACCGCATGCACCGCGGACCGGAGAGCATCCCCACGCCTCTGGTCTTTGTCCTTCTGGACAGGACCGCCGAGGCTCAGGAGATTTTCCGGATTACGAATGTATGCGGTCTGAAGATCACAGTCGAGCACCAGCGAAAGAAGAAAGCCATAGGACAATGTCATCGTTGCGAATGGTATGGTCATATCCAACGCGGATGCAACGCGGCCCCCCCGGTGCGTGAAATGCGCCGGTGCTCACCACTCGGGGAACTGCATGAAGTCTCGCGAAACGCCAACCACATGTGTGAACTGTGGCGGCCCTCATCCGGCCAACTACAGGGGGTGCTCTTGGTATCCCCGAGTAGTCAGTGCGCTAGCAGACAACGCGCGGCCCCCGAAAGTGCAGCCCTCCGCTGACACAAACCGCAGCCGCCCGAGCCCACGACCGGCCCGCCCTTCCGCTGCCACCAGCTCCGGCGAGAAGCGCGTCGCCCCGCACCAGCCCGAAGTTCCGGCGTCAACATCGGCTCCCTCACCAGGTCGTTGCAGTCACTCGGCCGGAGTCTCTGCGAGGTCTCTGGCCTAGCGGAGATGCTAGCTGCAGTAGGCTCCTTCGTCCGACAATATCACTCCAGGTCCACTTCTGTTCTTGCTGGGGTTTTTCGTGGTTTCCCTCAGCGGTGAAGGCAAATGCCGGAACAGCTTCAGCATCAGTCCACGGCACACTAAACACACCTAGACACACACAAACACATAAACACTGTTACACAACTCACTACACAAATACCAACACCGTTCTGAAAGGAACCGTTTTTGTTTTGTTACATCCTGCATCATCTCACATCGCTTTTAACCAACGCCGTCCCTGTGTGACGGTAGGTTGGATGTCTCTGGGCACTTCAGGGCATTGCACTCATCATTTATCGATTCGAGCCATCCTACCACATCACCATTCATAACATCACCATCGGGACGTCGAACGTGAACGTGCACAACCAACAACTCCTCATCTCCAGGCTTAAGAGAAGTTGAATCTTCTAAGGAGCCAGCCGCCTACGGCGGCATTTTACTTTGATTACAACAACGTTTAGGTAGTTGTTGAATGCAGCTCTTTCGATCGAGTCCAGTCCAGTGAATATACTGGGGTTAGTAAGTATCACCGCATTGGTGCCCAACCCTACCATCCGCTATACCTGTCTCTCTTCTACTTCAACCCCGTTTCCTTCTTTCCCACCGGAACTAGGAGCAAGGAATATTTACCTACGGAGTAAGAAGCGACACTAGCAGGGTAGGGGTTATTTCGTCTCAACCGTCTTATGCGCAGGTTTACCAGGTTTACTGACAAAATGTGGGTGTGAAACACATGGAACGCAGGAACAGCTGTTAAAAATCAAACCTGTACACTGTAGGCATATTGTTTGACCATGTTGTTTCTCATTGTGTTGCTTATTTAACTTTTTATGTTTTTCTCTGTATTGCCTTCAGCAAGAATAATAAATTTTAGAATAAATCGTTAATAAGGTAGAAAGCAATATTTCTTTGTTTTAATGAAATAATCATGATGTCGACAAATTTGACTTTTGGTCTTAACAAATATTTATTTCAAGTTAACAAATCATTGCACAATTGCCTTGGCACTATTCAAACAACAGATTTCTTGGTTTAAAAATATTTTCATTTCAAAGAAACCCTTCTCAATTCTTTTATTTTGTATAGCACACCTGCATTTCCAGATTATAATATATTTGTAAGTAGTAAGGTTTAAAATAGAATTAAAGTATAATCTTTCTTTAAGAAAAAGACGTCTCATTCATAAAAATACATTATTATCAACCTTCAAAGTGAGGTTACAGGATTTAGCAATCTCAAGTAATAATAAATTTGAATTTGCGCGGTTTTGTACTCCAGCAAAATGGCCGAGCAGATTGAAGGTCATTAAGATTTGTTCACAAACATCAAAAACGCCGCCTGGAGTGTCGCTTCTTACTCCGTGGGTAAATATTCTTTGCTAGAAGTGTGACCAACGGCGAGGCTGCGAGTAGGAGCCGTCTTTGGTCCACCCCAAGCGCGTTGTTCAGTGACGGAGAGGCTGCGAGTAAGAGCCGTCTTCACTGGCAACACCGATTTCCTCTTTTCCACCGGAGCTGGGTCTGCGACCAACGGCGAGGCTGCGAGTAGGAGCTGTCTTTGGTCCAACCTGAGCGCGTTGTCCAGCGATGACGAGGCTGCGAGTAGAAGCCGTCTTCCCTGACAATTCCGTGCTTCCTCACCAACCCGTACTCCCGCTGTACCCGTACGCCCTGTGCCCAATAGTACCGCTGCTGCATGGCTTGGTAGAGTAAGTCTAGATTTAGACCTGCTTATATATATTTTGTATGTTGGTGTTTGAATAGATATTGCTTGGGATTATATTGTGTTTCATTTTATTGTAAAACCTATAGCAGTGTTCTTTCAGCCGTCGACCCCTGGAGGCACCGTTTCTCCACAGTAGCTACCTGCGAGCCTTCGTCCGACCGCATCAAGGACGAGGTGGGGGAGTAAACCCCCTCAACAAATCTGGCGCCCGAGCACCGTCCGACCGGAAAGAAAGCGTCACACTATATATATAATTTTTCCTCTATAGATTACTACTAAAACATAAATTCTGACGTTCCATTGCTACTTGTGCATTGATCTAGTATAACCATAGCTATAATTATCTTATAGATATCTATTTTAAGACTATATTTATTGAATTCCTAATTTAATGTTGTTTATTTTAAAAATGTATCCTCTATTGAAAATATAAATATTATTGAAGTATAGCATTAGTATAGTCAAGTCAGTGAGCCAAGCTGTATAGCAATATAGCATAAAATCTCAGCAAAGGTTGTCATCAAACAATAAAACTTTGGCGGGTTCTATTTAAATCGTCAGTATTGTCAATTGTCAAATACCGCAATGCGCATGTCAGGAATTGTGAAATTTAAATCTTTAAATGGCACCTCAGTTACGCCCACCGCAACCCCGTCGGCCATGATGAGGGTACCAGATTTGTTTGTGCTATTTTTTTACTTTAAAGTTTATATTAGGCGCATTAGGCGTATGCGCTCTAGTCTCTAGATTTCGGTGATTGTACTTCGAGGTGGATTATAAATAGATTATTATGTGTTTAAATAAAATTATCCCTAGTATTTAATAAGTACTTTGCTTTGAAAAATACAAGCAGCAAGAAAGGGAATTTGAATTAACCTTATTTGCGAAACTTTTAATTTAATTTTAAAAATTAAATAAGAGAACAAGCGCGAACGATCAACTGATTGACCCTGGAAGTAACATAAGTTAACAAACAATCAAAACAACCAATTTAAATAATTATTATAATGAAATCCATGCTTGCATTACCATTAGTAAATACAAGTACTGTTTTGATGACGGCTAGCATCAGCCAGCACACCTACTTAACTTAACCTGGTATGTAATTTTTATTTGTATTCCACAAAGCATGCAAGAAATTAATAATTTATTATTTTATAGATGTAATTAGAAGCAATGTCGTCTCATATTAAAAAAAGGCAAAAATGTTTAAGTTATTTCACTATCCTGTACGTAGGAATGTGTTGATTTCTATTTTTGCAATTATGAGTATTTCATACATTACGTTCATGATATTAACTGGTTTGTTTAAAGAATCTATTGCTTGTTATCGTATAAAAGGTGATTCGTTGCCTGACATTTCCGATGTAAATCCTGTAAAAGGAAAATCGATTTTCTTTCATGAAACATCATGTAATTCTTATACAGATGGTAAAATTAAAATTTCATCTCGACAAGCTTGTGCTGTAGAATCTGCAGCACGAATGAATCCAAATTTTGATGTATACTTATTGTATACATCACCAGGGATAATAAAATATGAAGATACAACTTCAGATAAATTTCTCAAGGCTCTTTTAACATATAAGAATTTAAAAATATATCACTTGGATTTTGAAAGATATACTAAGGATACTCCACTAGAAGATTTATATAAAAGTGGGCAATTAGAATCATCTAGTTATGCTCCTTCACATGCCAGTGATGTTTTACGATATTTAAGTTTATGGAAATATGGTGGAATTTATTTGGATCTCGATGTAATAGTAATAAAATCATTAGAAGACTTATCACCAAATTATGCTGGATCAGAATCTCAAGCAAATGTTGCTGCTGGAGTTCTTAATTTGGCTCCAACTGGTGACGGTCATCATTTTGCTGAATTATGTGTAGAAGATCTTAAACATAATTTTAATGGAGATGTTTGGGGATATAATGGCCCAGGAGTTATTACAAGGTTTGTATAGAAATGTTTACTATCTATCTTAAACCCATAAATAGTAATTGCTTTTCAAATTATCACAAAAGATGGTGTCATGCACTAATTAGTTTTCTCTTCTTTATTATACTAGAGTCCCTAAATAATATGAAAATTTTTGACGTTGTTTAAGAGTTAGGACACGAATTAGTCACATTGTCTCTTCTTTTTAGTGTTTTTTGAATTGCTGTTTTCAATACTGAAATGATTAAAAATCTGTCAAACTTCTTTTGTCAGTCATTGGCATATGTTCATGATGTTGGTTGATGGTATCAATAGAGTAATTAGTTAATTAAATAATTACCATATTTAGTGGTGAAAACATAAAACTTTTAAGTGGCACAAAATTGAACTGTTAGTGTCAATTTTTTCAAAGACGTTTGTGACTTTGTTGAGAAGATTAAAGAACGTATTTTTGAATGCTTGAAAGTATCGATAAGAATCATTGAAAGAATCCAAGACAACATAAAGACTGCCAAAATTAATAACAGAATTCCTATAATAAGTTCACCTATGAAAAGGTGCAGAAAATGTACAGTTATTAATTCAGAGGATTACAAATTGAATGATATCTGAAATATAATTTACAGTTTTTATCTCAGTGAAGGATGTCGAGTAAATGTAGAACATTTTTTGATTTGTTACCACAACTGCTTACACTTATAACATACAATTTGTAATTCTTAATCTTTCAATTTATTCACAGATTTTCTTCAAAATTCACTTTTTTCAGCAATTTTATTTTATCCTTTGTTTTTGTTTTGATGTCCATATATTTTATTCAAAATTGAGACTGCACCCTTCAATAGTTAAGTATTGAGTCTTTATTTAATCTTAACATGTTAAGTTAAAGATGGATTCCAGCTTTTACAATATTTAAGCTATGTAGATTACCCTTTTACAGTTTTAGGATAACTAATCAGTATACTTAGGACATTTTTAGTCTGAAAGAGTCGTTTACCACACGAGGCGCAAAGACAAATGCATAGTTAACATATGCATAAATATGATTGTTTACTTATTGAGTACACCTGTAAGTAACAGCCATGAACCCGTAAATCGTGTGAATACAATTTAGTAAGATCGAGCCTTGTCCGCGTGGACTACTTGCATTTATTTTAAAATATACACTCAAAAAGATGTTCTTTGTGTGTAGTAAAGAGTATTTTATTAATTGGTTTTCATGCGTTTATTATTTCCTTTAGGCACACGAGGTGTATGCAGGAATACCTTAAAATTTATACATTTATCCATTTGTGGTTTAATAAATTTAATTACATTAAGAACAAATTTCAAAAGTATTTATTTTTTCACTTATTAATTTTTTAAATAGTAATTTAATTACGTCTTCCAATTTTAACTAAATATTGTTATTAAGCTCGTGAATGTATTACTATTTATTATTACATAAAGTTTGTAATTGCTGCAAGTTTTATACTTAGACATACAATAAGAATCTTAATAATGAATTAATAATGTACTTAATAAAATAAATGATAATATTTATTTATCTGAATGCATGAACCGTCCATGCTTTACATGACGTAGCGCTTGATCTATGCCCTAAGCTTACTAATCAGTGAAATATTTTTCTTCTGATCCTTACATTATTTCTATCTGTTACACCTAGATATGCTTATTTGTGACAGAAATTCTAACCTATAATTTTAATTTTACAAGTTTATAACTAAATAACTATAGTATATTCAAATCCGACATGCACTAGAACACGCGCTAGGCACGTGATCACAACAAACATTTGTCAAGTCGAGGTATAGAGTAAATCAGGACCGCATTTTGTATGTTTTTTTTAATCTGCTAGAAATTTTAAAATTTTTTAAGCTATTTCTGAAAAAAGGGTCTATAAAAAGGAGTCAATACATACCAAATGCTAAATAAAAATTTCTATATATAAATAATACATGTAATCTCCATTATTTTATTAATTATTTTTTTTGGCAGGGTAAAAACAAAGCCTGTAGAATAATTATTATTCCATACATGTGGAGTCTTTTTTATATTTGCATCATACTTGACATTTTTACATAATAAATAAATAAAACATACTATATTTACAAAACTATAGCTTAAAAGAATTACTCTGATTCGTCGTCCCACTCTGATGTACTGCTATCTTCACCAACATTTATTATAAGTGGTTCAACATGGATTTCTATTACGTTGTCTAGGTCCCACATTTTTTGCTCTATATTATTTTGCACGTGTTGTATGCAATTTTTCCATTTTTGTGCGGTAATTGTTCCTACTGCTTCGAAAAAAATAGTTTTCATATCTTGAAATTTAAATGTGGTGTTTTTTTCTGCAACGTAGTTCTTCATATCAGCCCAATTTAGCTCTCAGTGGTATGGTGGAAGCCTCAATACTATTTTGTTTTGACTTTTAGCCATTTCATCGATAATATATTTATTGTAATTTTTTTTATGTTCATTGACGATGGCTAAAAGTTCTACTTTGAATAAACAATCATCGAACTTGATTTGTTTTGAACGTAACCAGTCTTGGATGTCT
>VTPC01001824.1:0-18693 GCA_011009095.1 Ignelater luminosus
AAAAAATGGCACTTTTCTTTGAATATTAAAATAACACCTCTTATTGGAAAACCCTTTATTATAAAGATGTCATTAATAAATTAATGTATGTCATGATTGATTAACTCAAGAAAATTATTAAAATAAATAAAATATAAAACTATTACTTACAGGAAGGTGTTTATGTATTTGGTTTATACCTGGATGGAGCTGGATGGGATCGTAGAAATTGTCGCTTGGCAGAATCTATAAATAAAGTATTATACACGCTTGTTCCAGTTGTTCATGTTTTTGCAATATTTTCAATGTCTCTCAAGGATCCCGCACTGTATCAGGTAAAAAATTGAATTATCTTACCTCAGACCAGAAAAGCAGTCTCAATTTCATACAGTGTCCTGTGTATAAGAAGCCACGAAGAACAGATCTAAATTTTATAACCCCGCTCTGGCTACAAACAATAAAACCTCCATCACATTGGACCTTACGTGGAGCGGCACTTTTATGTGACATTAAATAATGATCGATTTTATCAATCTTTTACATATGCATTGTCATGGAGTAGTCAATTTTAGTGTATATTGTTTTTATTTAATTTCAAAAATGCGAAATATAATACGAAATAAAATAAATAGGAAATTCAACTACTGCCATATTATCTCAGAGTGATAATTTGTCTATCATAAATTCTCTTTATCTATCAGACTGTTAATAAATATGTTTATAATGTACATTGTTTTTAATTTATCTGTTTAAGTTTTAACTAATCATAATCAAGTTTGCAATATTAAGTTTTTTTTTACCGACATGTTAGTTACTTTTTGTCCAGGCTTAGTGGAGTATCTAAAAAAACAAAAAGAGAATGAAACGTGGTTTTTGGTAGAACAGACGATTAACTTTCAAAACTAAAAATTTATTTTTTTTGTTTTTGAAACACGCTTTGTGCGCTTAGCGTGAAGAATAATAACCGTACTAGTTAAAGTTACTTTAGCATGAAATCTTTCTCCTAAATATTTCTCAAAATACATGATTAACTTTAGATTTCTCCATTTAGCAATTTATTAAAAAATAAATATAATTTGATGTTCATTGGAACTTTGATCCCTCTCATACGAAATTTTTTTCTGATTTGCATCAACCTCAAATACTTTTTCTGAACTATACAAAAAAAATCATAAATAAATAAGAACAAGAATTACAATGTATATTCATATTACAATTTAAATTAATTTAAAAATTTTTACCGCAGGTACGATTCGAACCTACGTAACCTTATCTCGCGTAAGGTGCACTAACCAACTGTGCTACCGAGGTAGGTATTTATATGATCTAAGTCCTGATAAATTTTACATATTGTTCTTTGAGCATAATATCCTGTTAGAATCTGCATTCTAATTGCAACTTGTTTGGAATCGCCTAATTGAGAAGGGGGAATGGGGGTACTTTAAAGCAATTCGCACCACAAACCTTCCGTCTGGATTCCGCGAGAAATTGCTCACAAAATAGTTCTCACAGTCAATGTCTTCGGACGACAATAAAGGTGGAGATCGAGTATATTCTTCAATTTCCCATAATCTCTTAAGTTCCGTTTCAATAGCTAGATTTTTAGAAAAATTGCAATGGGATTTAGAAACTAACTCATTGAATGCGCCAGAAATGACCCAGCCAAAGACAGAGTTTTGCAAAACAGGTAAATTTTTACCCAAATAGATTCTCTCGCTCTTAATGAGATTCCAGAAATGACCTGCTCCAATTAAAAGTTCGATTTCTGCGGGTTCATTAAATTGTGGATCAGCCAATTTAATCGAATTTGGTATGTTCCGTGAGCTCACATCAATTCGTTGGACAGGAAGATTGCCTGTGATCTTTTGTAAGACTAAACATGAAAATGTAATAGCAAATTCGCTGTGAATAGACTTTACTAAAACCTCACACTTTTGGTTCAAATTTAAAATAGAAATTTTATTTAAACAATTTAAATGTTTGTTGGTTTTTGCCTTAAATTGAGCGTCTTACCTAGAGCAAAGGAAATAAAGTTCGACTGCGAACTGCTGATCACCAAGGTGATTTTCTTTTTCAGCTTTAATCGTACGTAAACGTAATAAATGAATTCTTGTGCAAATAGAAACACAATAATTGTAAAGGAAAATTGGAATGGACTCGCGTTTATAATGGAAATTGTAATTGTCCTGCTTGTAATTGTAACAAGGTTTGCCCCATACAATTTACGCGGTTGAATTGCTCTTGCCTTCCTTTTTGTAAATATAAATGTCAATTACTTGTGCTTTCCATCCGGAATCGAAATGGACTAATGTTTGCAATATAGTGGACGGTACTTTAAATGTGATATTTTTAATTGTAGAATCAATAAAATGCAATGGTGATAGTCCGCTGTAGAGTAGGATGTGCTCTCTTCCTAATTTTATCAATCTTTGTCCTTTTTTCTTTGTTTCAGTAATTGCTAGTAAATCTAATTTGGCTTTTTTTGAATTCTTCAGTAATTTCCTGTACATTCCAATTTCCCAATCTAAATATCTTTCCTTTTTTCCTGGCCTTTACCATCGCCTGGCCCGTCATCATGTTATCCGATCTTGATTGTTGACTTAGTTTTTTGATTTGACCGTGTCCATTTTTCCTTTATTTTTATTCCATCTCCCCTCTACTCCATTGATGGTTATTTTATTATACCCCTTTTTAACTAGCTTTCCCTTATTTTTTTCCTTCTTAGCTAATTTTATCATTTATATCTGCATTTCTCTTTCTTGTTTTGTAAGATCATTGTTGAAGTAAACGGCCCTAGTGTCATTCTTATTCTTTAATTGATATTTATTTTCCATGACTTCTATTTTATCTAGCTCACTTTCCAGACTAATTAAACACACCTTTTCACCTAATTTGTGAGCTTCTTTAACTTGTACACTCAGTCCCAAACGTTGTTTTATGAAAACTTCCATTGACTCTTCTATTCCGGCATTGTCTTCCGTTTCAATATTTATTCCATTCAGAACTATGTATGTTATTTTTTCTCTTTTTTTATCTAGTCTTTCCTTTTTAATTTCCACGTTTTCTTTTTTAAGTCTCTCTTTTTCACTTTTTAATTTTTCCATTTCTTCCGAATACTTCCTTTGCTCGGTTTTAACTTGACCTATTTCTCCGGTTAATTCAACTTTCATATCTTGTTGTTTTGAGTATTGTATCTAGCATGTTTTTTTCTGTATTTTGCAATTTAAGAGGGTGTTAAGAGAGGTTTGTTCCAACACAAATCCCAAATTATCCGTGACAGTCACGAGTGTGCGCAGATCAAGTTTGTCCATTCCAATAACTCTGATTGCAGTCTGAAATTAGCAGTTTGTTGTTCCAACAAACTGCGAACTACAATTTCAAACCAGTTGCTGACAGTCAAAACAGTTTGAGAATTGTTAACAAACTCCGGTTTGGCGTCTGCGCAGTTGATTTACAAGCAAAAAAAACCTGCAGTTTATGTACATAGACATCTAACGGTAGCAGCATCAACTAATATCCGTTCCAACAGAAACAATCTCCAGTTAGTTTCAAACTACGAACCTGCGTATTGGAAAAGTTAAAAAAGTACGTCAAACTGTCAGAGATTGTTTGTTGGGACAAACCTGAGAATATTACATTTGTATTGATTTACGATGATTGTCGAGGACGGCCGAACATACAAGTAAAGGGTGCGCAAGGAATGTAACAGCAACCCTCGCTCTCTTGCTCAGCGACAGCCGTCGAATACAGACACGCTCAGACGTGTCAACAATTCACATTTAAATAAACGTCTTTTACATTTACAATCCACGAGTATTTTTTCTATCCAATTATACAGTCCATTATATTGAAGTACATTTACAATTTGCAACAGAGGGGTTCTCATTATTTTTATGCTTTTTGAAAATTCAATACCGGTAGGTCTTCTTTTCCTAGTTTTGTCATCCGTGGTATATTCGTCGTCACTTGTCATTTTTAAGGGCTTGTCTTAATGTATTGTACAATTACTTTTAAATGCGGCTCTGTATTATATTTACAAACACTTATCAGTTATCACCAGAATTCAAAATGTTTTATCACCGAGGTGAGAGGCCACCCGGGTCGCCTCCTCTAAGGTCGTTCTCTCACACCAATTTATGTTTATTTATATAGAAGTTGAGTTAATTACGTTGTAATATTATTTAAAAAATAAACAGTTATAAAATTTATTAGTGTTGCAGAATATACTCGTACATAAAACATGTATCTTGAGATTCTTGGGTTCTTCTCAAATGCTTACCGACTTAGAAAATGATTTACTTGAATTAATGTGGAGGCTTTTAGAGTCTCGCATAGTTATTAGATTACAAAAATGCTTGCAATTTCTATGTGTTTGATACTTGAGTATTGCACAGTCAACTCCAACAATGACCAATAAAGATTTGAAAATTGTACCATCGATCACAACGAATACTTTAATGGTGTTCTGTACATTTTTTGCAAAACGATAATTTAGGTACTAATTAAATTCTAATTCAATAATATTATTAAACTTCGAGACTGCATTATTAAAGTTCCAAGTGCATGGTTAACGAGCCGCTACTGTTTATAGCGCTAAATTATTTTATCGTTCAGAATTTGTGGATGTTTATTTTGTCGTGTGACCGGGGTATCCTAAAAAAAGCAAAACTAACTAAACCACTTCAAACTGAAATAGCAATTTGCAAATTAAAATTAAAGAAAAAAATAAATAGATTAGTGAAACTGGAAATTACTTGTTTCGTAATAGGATTTCCAAAAATACGTTAATCTATATTCGCAATTTATTTTTTATTCTTCGTTTTTTTTTTTGTATTCTTTGAATAACATGTTGCGCGCTTGCGTTTTGATAACATCGGTTTATCATGCATGCAGTTTAGTTATTATGATGAAAGATGTATAAGAAACTAGTACTTCTGTTTGTGATAAGTTTTCCAGTATTTTTACTGGCCCTAAGTATGTATATTGATTGTTTTATTTATATATTGTTTATTATTAAAGAATTCATAGCTTGGATAATCTCACCAATAAGTTTAAATAAAATTAATGGAAATCATTCAATCATGATTTTATTTTAGTTTGTTAGTAGTGTAGCATTTACACTTCTTTAACATCAAAAACTACCCTTCTGCTGAAGTAAAACTTCCGTTAAAGAGGCAAGAGGTGCCACGAAGTTTAAATTGGCTCACAAACCTTTACATATTTAGTATATCATCTATTTAGATAATTCTTTACGTCTCAATGTAAATGATGTAATTGATATTATTAGAAGGTTGCGTTTTGTAGACAGAGGCGATAAATGTACAACGCCAAACGGAGAGACAGCTACATGCCAAGCAATAACTGACTGCCATGTAATTAAAAATGCTGTGATAAAAAGAGAACAAGGAGCAAAGGAATTTGCTCAAAAATCGCAATGCGGAAGAGACACGCATCCTTTAGTTTGCTGTGGGACGTTAGCAAAGCTTTACGGTAGATTTATATTTCTTTTATTAATATTATTTACATGAATAGTAGATAGTAATAAGTTTGCTTACTATAATAATTGTCCAGATTTTAACTAATATTTATAATTAGTAACTAATTTTAGCAGTTCCAATAAAATATATCATTTCCTGTTAGAAAAACCTTGCACGACTCCAAATGGAGAAAAAGCAAAGTGCGTTCCTGTCTCTATTTGTTCAATTATCAAGAACGCGATTGTCGGCCATGATAAGGATGCCGAGGAATTCGCTAGACTCTCTCAATGTGGCTACGAAAACGAAGGACCTTCGGTTTGTTGTGGATCAGAAGCTTATCCTCTTCGAACCAATTTATTACCAAACAGAACTGTTTGCGGTGTAGATAAAAGCAACGAACGGATATATGGTGGTACAGTAACTGAGATTTGGGAATTTCCTTGGATGGCATTATTGGGATATAACTATAATGACAGTGGTTCGGATGCTGGATTTAAATGTGGAGGTACTCTTACAAACAGCAGATACGTTCTGACAGCTGCTCATTGTGTTTCACTTAGATCTTACGCGGAATTCTACTTGTACGTATTATTAATACCATAAAAGTTGTTTTTTTTCTTTTCTTTTTCTTTTCTTCCCTTCTTACTAGGTCTTCAGTTAGACTAGGAGAATGGAGAATTTCAACTGACAGAGATTGTCAAGAATCAATTATTCCGGAATGCGCAGAACCGGTTATTGATCTGAATATTGAAGAAAAGATTCTCCATCCAAACTATACTCGAAGAAAAGGTGAAAACGACATTGCATTACTTCGTCTAGAAAAAAATGTTAAATTTAGTGGTAATCTATTATATTATTTGATAAATGATAAACAGTAAACTCTAGTTAATATCTTCTACCTTCCAGATTATATTCAGCCCATTTGTTTACCAGTTAGAGAATCACCAGATCCAAGTCTCGAGTCTGAAATGTATGCAGTCGGTTGGGGTAGAACGGAGAACTGTAAGATACCTAATTACGAACAATTATTTTGAAAAAACTATAATGTAATGTGATTGTCACATTGCAGATACGCAGTCTGATTATAAATTGAAAGTAAAATTACCAATAGTTACAAGAGCTGCTTGCAATAACAGAATTCGCAACAGTGGAACCATAGGAGTAGACAGAATCTGTGCTGGAGGTGAGAGAGGAAAGGATTCTTGTTACGGGGATTCGGGAGGGCCACTTATGGGTTTATTTACTGGCGAAAATGTGAAGCCGAGGTATTATCAGGAAGGAATAGTTTCAAGGGGTAACGGATGTGGGACTGTCGGCTTCCCAGGTGTTTATATGAGGGTGGCAAAATATATGGATTGGATAATAGAAAACTTAAAAGGTTTCTAGTAGGCAAATGTTGAAATAATCTTTAAATCTTTAAAAACTGGGTACATCGACCCTCTTAAGGCAGTTGATAAAATTAAATTAGTAATGTACACATGTAATATGAATTTGTGCTAAATATAAAAGAATCTTCTCAATTGTAGACATTTTATTCTTTATAGCATGAACAATTTTCTGATTAACCAATTTCACTAGCAGGTATCATGAATTCTGAATCTGCGTTCGAGGTTGTTCAAAAACATAAAAAAAACTTCTACCAAAGAATCTACTTTATTTGCAAGGGTGTAAGAACGTTATTTAAAGGGTGTGGCAGTAAGTTTGGGTACAATTCAATTTGTAACATGGAAGCTAAAAAATCAACTGGAGTGGGATTTATTTTCCAAAGACAAATATATTTTTTATACTCCCACAACTTAAGTTTTAAAAATAACATCTGTTGTGGGCTTTGGTTCACTCTTTCGTTTTTTACATTTTTTGGAATCTATATAGTTTTTGGTAGGCCACAGCGAAAGTTACCTTTTGCTTGGAATCTACCCATTCCAAGATTAAATTACAAGTAGAAGCTTCACCACATGGAGAAATGCTAAACTTACCGTTCACCCTTGGCTGAACTTTTCTTTGATACAGGCTATTACGATAAAAACTAGCACTTACTCTGTTATAAACGCAGTGGTCCTAGTTCCTATGGTGCAGACCAGGTTCCACAGCCCAGAGTTCTAAACTTTCCAAGTTTGTAAGAAAAACCGTTGCCGCCAGAGGACGTTCTTGGGTTTGTGCTAAAATATTTGAGACCAAGTTTGGATGATATTATATACATTTTGTCCACTTAGTTCTATCGACTATTAATAATCTCAAGTGCGCGCCAGAAGCAAAAGCGGGTCGAATCAAAAATCTCGTTTGGATGATGTTGCAAAGCGGTCAAGAAACTGGTAATACTGAAGTGGATATTAGCAAGAATGGAAGTATTGTAATGTGTCAGATCAGTATTAGTAGCTATTAGTTAATTATTTTTATAGTTATCTGAATGCTGCTGCTATCTGTTGGAAACATAGACATCCGCCTTCTTTTTCTTCTTTTTTCGACAGCAAGCAGCATGAATCATAACGTATTGTAAAACGAATGTAAGCAACGCATTTCTTTGTTGACCAAGTATTCGATAAGATAAAGTGAATTTTCTTCAAACATGTTAAATCAATTAACAGTAAGAATGCAAGAAGATTAGAAGCCACATCACATCCCTATGCAGTGTTGAGATGACAGACGCTCTAAACCAATAACGAAGTAGAAAACTAAGGCAATGGCTGATGGCGACAAATTGAAAAAAAAATCTCGAATTTGTTTCTGGACATTTGCAAGGTCAAGGGTTAATAATTTAGTCTTGTTATGCGAAAAAAAAATTACTCGTGTCTCCTGGAGGCTATATTCTACCTTTATCTTCTACTGGAAAAAATCTAAAACCGTCTTCACACCAAGAATGTAAAGATGAGAGGAGGACCTTGCGAACTCTTTCTATCGTTAATCCTGGCATATAAAACCTAACAACTTCCTATAAAAATCCGTTACATAGGTTTTAATGTCAGGAAAAGGTTGGGATTGACAAAACCATGGAAAGTATTAGAGCATCTATTTCTGATTTTAATGGCTCAAAGGCTGATTCCTTATACTTACGTGTAAAATATAGACTCGCGCATTTGACAGGTATGGTATTACTATGCCATTACCAGAAGAAAATTCTGAGGAGGCGCGAACTTATAAAAGTGAAAGCTATGCTAGTGTACTAGAACTAGACGCTGATCTTAAGGAAACCTCGCTACCCCCTGTTGTGCAAACACAACATACTTCAAAATTAGTTCCCGTGGAACTTACACTTTTCGGGAGACTCAAAGGGTATAGGTGTTAATGCCTTTCTAGAAAGGGTATGCGAACTTGCCGCTTTTCGTAACGTCGATAAAGATGAGCTTTTCAATTCAGCAATAGATTTTTTCTTCGAAAAAGCGCTGGAACTCTTTAGTATCCGCATTAAAGCGTGACTTCTTACCGAATGATTATGAAGATCAATTGTGGAACGAAATAAAGATAAAAACCCGTAACTATCTTTATAGCGGCCATGGAATCTTTCTTTAGGGCTTTGATAAGAAAATTGCCGAAGTGACTAAAATCAAGTATATTCGTGCCAGCTTGCTCCCAAGGTATGTCGAACAATTAGCTTTACTTGAAGTCCAGAGTTTAAGCGAGTTAGCTAAATTGTGTCGGAAGTTAGAAAAAGTTGCTTTAAAACAACAAGGTAGTCGTCCAAGTGGTAGTAAACCGTCAATTAATTTACTTGAACCAGACCTGGCTTACATACTGAAAAATTCATCAATGTCTCGACAGAATCCCATTACCTATTGCGCTCCTAATCATAATCAGTCTTTGAAAATCCTTGATTCTAACTCAGCTGATATCGAGGAATTTAATGCACCTGCGAGTAGTTTCCAAGGCTATCGAGTGTTTGGTAATTTCAAGAATGAGACTCCTTCCTTAGGAGATTAACTTGAATGGTACTTTAAATAAACCGAGTAACACTACAGCTATGGGTAAAGTAATTATTTGTTGAAATTGTAGGCAGCCCAATCATACCTTTCAGAATTGTACACTTAAACGTAGTAAATTCCTCCTTAAATGCGGCAAGGCAAATGTTGCCGTTTCTTCTTGCACGAAATGTTCCGATGCTGGTAACTTTCAAGGAAACGGACAAAGGCCACAAACTATCTCGTCGTCCAGCTTTGGCCGGAAAATATTTTTTTAAATTTTACTGGAATGAGCAATATAGCAAAGATTATAGCATTAAAGAATCCGCTCCTCTATTAGTTGAGAAACCTCACCATAACCGACCTTTTATATCTGCTAATCTGTTCGATAAAAATATTGTAGCCCTCCTAGATTCTGGATCAAATACTTAATAATCGGCAAAGATGGTTTATTTATTTTAGAGGCATTTAAATTTAAAATCAAAAATTCCAATCACAAGTTTGTTACTACAGCAGACGGTGTCCGCCAAATCGTCATGGGTATAGTTGAATTACTTTTTTATATCGGTTGTACTTGCAGAATAATCTCTGCTTTCGTTGTGCCTTTTCTTAAACATTGTATCATCTTAGGAAGTAACTTTTGTAGGAAATTTTCAGTACCTATCGATTTTAAGAATAACTCATGGAATTGCTAGTCCGGACGATATGAAGATTTGTAGTTTAGGTAAAACCGATAGTTCAACACCTGAAAATGAATAAGGAGTACAAAATAAAGACGTTTTGTCTAAAGTTCAGAGGTGTGAGTTAAATAAGGTCATAAAGAAGTTTGAGATGTTGGGTACAGATGACAAATTATCCCAAACAAATAAATTAGTTTATAGTATTGTCATTGCCGGTGCTTCTTGTGAAAAAGAAAGACGGCAGCTATAGGTTTTGCTTTGACGGCCGTAGCCTAAATTCTGTCACAAGGAAGATTTATATACTTTGCCAAGAATAGATAGAATTCTTGTTGCGTGATGCTTGTTTTATTTCATCGATTCATTTGACAAGTGCCTTTTGGCAAATTCCTTTGTTCAACGAATCCAAAGAAAAGACGACGTTTGCAGTGACTGGTAGGAGACTGTTTCATTTTAATGCCCTTCCGTTTGGTTTGACTAACGCGGCTCAAGCCCAGCAAAGACTTGTAGATGCTATATTTAGTCCTGAGTTTTAACCATACGTTTTTTGTTATTTAGACGACATTATCCCATGCGCGAGGTTAAAAGGTGTATGGGAAAAGCCAATCTAACCATAAATTTAAAAAAATGTAAATTTCTTACGCCCTCCCTCAAATATCTAGGCTATGTTGTGGATGGTACTTTCAGTCTCCGTACTAATCCAGATAAACTTTTAACAATGGTCAACTATCCACCTCCCCAAACCACGACTGAGATTAAACGTTTTGTAGGCATGTGTAGTTAGTACAGAAGGTTTGTTCCGCATTTCTCGTCATTAATGGCTCCGATTAATAATTTAATTAAGGACAAAAAGAAGAGTGAAAAGATTCTTTGGACAAATAAGGCTAATGATGCCTTTAAAAATATCAAACAAGCTCTTGTTCATGCTCCCGTTTTGGCCACGCCAGGTTTTTCGCTTCCTTTCACGTTGCAATGTGACGCGTCTGAAGTCGATCTTGGTTGTGTCCTTACTCAAAAACAAAATTATGTGGAAAAGGTAATTGCTTTTGCCAGTCGAAGTCTTTTACGCGCTGAGAAAAATTGTAGCGTGACTGAAAAAGAGTGTTTAGCAGTGGTCTTTGCTGTAGAAAAGTTTAGGGCTTACATTTTCTTTTACGGTGATCACTGATTATCATTCGCTTCTATGACTCCACCAAATGAGAAATCCTTCCGGAAAGTTAGCTCGTTGGAGTGTTAGGCTGCAGTAATTCAACTTCAATTTAGTACATAGAAAAGGTAAATTCAATGTTGTCCCTGACGCGTTATCGAGAAGTCCTGTTGACGAACCACATAGTGATGAGAATCCTGACATTTGTGTAGAAGAATCTGACAATATCAGTCTTCAAATTCACTTAGATAATGTTTTATTAAAATTGCGTCAAAATATCCTAGAGCAGCCAGATAAACACCCCCAATGGTGTGTTAATAATAATTACGTTTATACATTAGTCCCATGCAACTCAAGTATAACATCTAATGTTTCTAATTGGAAACTGTTAGTGCCAAAAACGCAACGTGGCATTATTCTGAATTCTTTGCATGACGATCCAACAGCGCTGCAAAAACCTTAGCTCCTGTTTTCTTGCTTTACTATTAGCCGAGGATGCGTCTTGACATTTACCGCTATATAAAAGCATGTAAGACCTGCAACTGTCAGAAAGCTGCTACGTCTGGTAGATTTGGGTTAATGGGCGCTCAGCAAACGCGAGGCTTCCATTCCAAATAATAACTGCAGATTTAATGGGTCCTTTAACCAAATCAGCTTCCGGAAACACTTACTTATTAGTCGTCACGGATTGGCTTACTAAATTTGTTCTTTTAAAGCCGCTTCGCAAGGCAAAAAACTTGTTTCACGGTATGTTATGTACTGCGAAGAAAAAATTGTCAAAATTAGTTTATCGTCTCGGTTATAAAAATGGCTCTAATGCCGGAGAATGGCATGTCGAACATTTAAAACCTTATTACGGTTCCATGTCTGATCTGTCTGGATCCGACAGTGATTAGTTTATTCTTTACATTTTGGTGGGGAAAACTAATCCATTCATCAAAAATATCCTGCTGCCTTCACAAGGCACATTTGTTTAAATATCTTTGTCAATTGTCAATAGTAATTGACAACTTGCAATCTTCTCGGTTACAGGTTCATCTATGCATGGCAACTTTATTAACTTTAGCTTTGTCTAGGTTAGTTCGGCTAAGATCATCGTTAAGGTGTAGATATAGATTAGCCAGTGCTACAAAGATGGGACTTTGGACGTTGGGTGCGGTGGAGGAATGGTTTTTGAAATGATCAGGGTCTTTTGTTTTTTTGAGCGATATCCTGCATCTCGGGAACGGCCGGTCCTACGGAAATGGGACTTTGGTCGTGGATGCGATGCGAAAAGGCCTTTTGGAAGATCTGGGCAATGCCGACAGTCTTTTATTTTGTATTCCGTATGTCAGGTGTATGCGTGGTGGTATGGCTTTTCTCCAAAGTGTACGCCGTTGGTGGGTGTACGGGAAAGTCTGTTCGTTCGGTTATAACATCGATTGCTAGAGTGGACCTTGGTTTATAAAATTTGAAACTCTCAGGTTTATCGTCTAATAAATAAAGAAGCCGTTACGTTTAACATTCACTTTATAGTTCTTTGTAAAATTTGAAAATTTCAAATCTTTCAAGTGGGAGCAAAATGACTATATACACATTGCTGTACGCTAGACAAAGAGGACACCGTCATTTTTCTAAATCCTGAGTACGGGGATAGTTGAAACCCGATACTTCCGAATCGATGAGCTAATTAAAAGGCAATTAGACACTATCCGATGCAGTACGAAATCAAATTCGGTCCGGTGCAGTAGGAAAATGCTTTTACAGGCAAGCGCATGTGATTCTGTTGTAACCACCTCATATTATTATTGATTAGTTTTTCAATAAAAAAGTGACTGGGTTTCAAATTTGTTGAAAAATCGCGTTAGCTTCGTTTGCGGGTGCAGTTCAAACACGGTAATCTGATTTTTGAATAAATTTAATAAATAGTAATATCCATGGTTACGCATCCCCATGGTTACGCGCTCCAGTTTCCGAATAGACAGATAGATACAATTGACGAATCAAATATAATATTCGTCAATTGCCCTCTGTCTATCTATCCATCTATCTATCTATCTATCGGAACACAAAATCGAAACCTTTACTATAGTAATTGTCAAATTTAGAACGAGAACCGAAATCCTTATAATTTACTGCAGGAGTCGGTTGTTTCGGTTTCAGATTTCGGTTCCGTAGCGTTCATGAAACTATAATTATTCTAATTAAAAATTGCACCTAGCAAGAACAGCCAGTCAACACTAATATTTTTAGTAAACGAACGGCTAATTACAGCAGGGGCACTTTTTAACCCCCTTGAGTATATGCAACTGGATGTACATTTCAGCTTCCTGTGAAGTAAACCTACCATTCCTACTACTAACCTTGCTCCTATTATTATAGTAATATTATGTAATATAATGTAAAATATCGTGCTGTTATTACACGGGCTCGTGGGTTTTTGTTTTCATTTTCCGTGAGGGAGCATAATGCTAGTTTGTGGCAGAAACATGTTGCATGTCTCTGGTTTGTGGGCGAGTGATTTGGAAACAAAGACGTAAGGAGAAAGCGGTCCTTTGATGTTAAAAATTAGACACAGGAAAAGGTTTTACACAAATTTATTTCATGTTTTAATACCCTATTACATGTTTGCACAAAATAATACAAAACAGAACCTAACAATACAATAATAAAAACTAAGCATGTGTCCAAGTTTTGTTTTTAATACAATCGATGCTTTCTTTTATGCTATTTTTGTATTAATTCACAATTTTAATATCACGACATTCTTATTCTGCTACATATTATTAAGTCATTTAGTTAAATGTTGAAATAATGCAATATAGTTATTCATTAAACTGTGGTTAATTACTAGGCAACACATCATACATTCTATTGTATTAATCTTTAATTTAAAAGGGGTTGCTTGCCGTGATATGTAGGAAAAATGGGGTATGATGCTGTCTAGCTGTCAATCACAACGAAATAGTGTTGTTATTTTGTGTGGTTATTTTGTGTTTAATAAAGGAGAAGTACAGACAGAATTCAAAATGGTGACCAAAATAAACTACTTTCCTACGAGTTATCAAAACTTTCTGTTAATGTTGATAAAATATTAATTGGAAATGGTTTATTTAATTATTTATAACCACAAATCTGCACAAAAACGGAGAACGAAAACATAAGAACGCTTTCTTTTTACAAAACTTCCATCTTAACTTATTGACAGCTCCACCTGCTACCAACACAATGAAAAAAACTAAACTTAAATCTCCTTCGCCGATTTATCTTTTACTTTATGTTGTCACATATTTGTTACGTCGTCCATCGTTGTTTAGAAGTGTGAAGCATGTTATTTTATTCTTTTCTACTTGTTTCGTTTTCAAAGTTTCATTCAATAGTCTTTTCAAGACTACTTGCACGTAAATAAACTTGCTGCAGAAAGTAACATTTATTCAATAACTGAAACAATATGGGTATTTATGTTCTTTTAAATTTTAGCTTATGGCTTACACTCTTGAACAGGAGCGATTTATTTTAGAGTCCTATTTCCGTAATGGACAACGACATCGCAATGGCGAATGAACGTATTCTGTTGCTACTTGCATCGAAGAATTTGTCGAACATTTCCCTGAGCAAGAGCTCGATTATGATGTTATAAGCCGTCATGTTAGAAGAGTGGTGAATCGATTTCGGCAAACAGGTAGTGTCTGTAAAGGAAAATCTACTAGACGTCCAACTGTTCTGGGCGGGAACACTAGAAAATGACAAACGCACATGGAACGGAGCCCTACAAAATCATTACGCCAGTTGGCACAACAAACAAATAAGTATTTTACTGTATTCTCTCACTACCTTCGTTGAGTTTTATTTGTTTTTAATTAAATTTTGATTTTCAGTCAATTAAAATTTTAAAATGGTAGGCAACCACGTTAACAGTACTGTTTTACGAGTAGCATAGATTTCATTAAGAACAAAATTGATTATAGGCTGACTTCACCTTATAAGCAGATGGCAGTAGATGGTATTAAATTTAGATAATATCTCTATGGAAAGCAGCTTTTTTGGATACCATTTTAAAATCTCTCTGTATGTGCCAGACTAATCAGTTAACCTATTATTCGTAGATTCATTAATCTCCAAAGATTATTGTGTAGTTTTTGACATAAGTGGTTGCAAAATACTTGATCAAGAGGAATGCAACATTGAGAGAGAACCTATTGCAACTGCAACAAATATCGATGGATTATTCCGTGTAGATGTTTCTTATGAACAAGCTAATATTGAAAATGTCACCAGTTTGCAGATGTTATGGCGTAAAAGGTTAGGTCATCTTAACACTACAGCATGAATCTCTTAAAACATTGCTTAGCAACTGGTATCACTTATGAGTAGACAAAAACTCCCGTGCAATGTATTAGTTGCGTAAAACAGCTTCCTAGTAATAAAAGTAAGGAAGTGGCTAAAAATAAACTTGATTTAGTGTACTCTAATCTAGTTGGATTTTTAGAGGTTGAGTCACGGAGTGGCGCTAAGTACCTAATTGATGATCATACAAGAAAAATTTTCTGTTGTTTTCTAAAATTTAAAGATGAAGTTCCTGATATTTTCAAAAAGTTTTGTGTTTTTGTGAAAAACGAAACTGAGCGTAAAATCAAAATCCCCAATCCTGTTCAAAGACGATTCGTGCTGTACTGAATTTATTAACTACATAAACAAGTTACATACAAGTGTGGTTATGCAACCCACAGAACAAGTGATAATACTACACCTCAGAATAGATAATGGGAGTGAGTATTGTAATAAGCTCTTGAATAATTTTATAAAAAAACGAAGAATAAAACATGAACTCACCGTACCATATTGTCCAGAGCAAAATGGTGTGACAGAACGGTACGTTCCTTGTTAGCTGATTCAGCGAGTCAGAAGCAAATGTGAACAGAAGCTGCCAATGCAGCTATACTATTTGCTAAATAGGTCACCTACAAAGAAGATTCGTGGTGCTACACCAGAAGAAAGATGGAGTGCAAAAAGGTAGATCATTTAAGGCAAGGCAATTTATGGACTAAAACTAATTTAGAATTTTTAATTTTGTAGAAAGGATTATATGAAACGCCAAATAATAGGCAACCTTTTAAACAACTATACTTGGTAAGTAATATAAGCTGCTTAAAAAAAGGTTTCAGTGGTGTGCTAACTTCATACTATTGGATGACAGTAAATGGGCGACGATATTGATAACATCAAAATAGAAATGCAAACTATCTGTTTGTAGAGATTTATCTTTATTCACAGATTCAAAAATGTTACTCTACATGTTATTATTTTAAACTATTATTGAGTTGGGTTACCAAAAGTTATATTTAGTTTCTTTTCTATATTTTTGTGTTGTATAAAAGAAATATTATTATTTTATCTTTATACTTAACAAATACTGTTTTCTGTACAACCTTTTAAAGATCCACCTCATTGCTGAATTGTGTTGTATCATCAATTAAAAATAAATGTTCATGTTTAGATGCTGGTAAAACATTTTTAATAATAACTGGTCCTGCATACAATAAGAAGAGCCTTAACTCTGTTGCTTTCCACTTATCAATATCAAACATGCTTTTAGGAAGCCATGCAGATTATATACAAATCTTGTTCTTATTGCAATGCGCAAATTTGATGCTCATTGCAGTTGTTATACTGCATCCCTATAACACTTGAATTAGTATTTAAACTAATTATTGTTTGCTTCTACATCTGTTTCACTAACAAAAATACCACCACCCACACTTTTATCCCATGCCTTTGTGTTCACATCATTGTTTATATTGAACGACTCATCCGACTGCTGCTGTAATTTATCCCTAGTGATCAACAGATATTTCTGGCAACAAGTTAAGTAACAAAGATTTCTTTTTGGTATTGTTAAAATACCACTTACACTTTAAATGCAATAATCATCTTTTAATAAGGGTAGTCACAACAGCAATCAATAAATTATTAATAATAAAAACCAAATTAGTTTCTTGGAACCACATGTATGTGTGAACGCTGCAAGCTCTCCACTTTGAAGATCAGGTAATACACCCAGAAAAATATCTTGAACACTTTTAAGACAAAACATTTTAATTTTTATTTAGAATTTTGTTATTTAAATACATATCATAATAAATATTAAAATGACATGAGAAGATTTAAAACAAAAACTTTTAACCATTATTTTGATTAAATTTTAACACACTAACTGATAAATTATACAACTTATCGTAAAGATTTCCGACAACTAATTTAGTAACACCTCGTGACAATGTAATTCTTAATCAAACATTTAAAACTTGATAACAAATTATAATTTTGAAGTACGATGCTAAATAAAAAAGCACAGAAGAACAGCAATTCAGACCTGGCATAACTAACGATCTGTATAAGAACGATTTCACATACAAACTAAGGTTTTTTTCTTATACTATGTTAACTTTTTTTGACATTTTATTCTGAATTAAGATTGCCACAAAAAAAGATTTAATTTATTATCCATAATAACGCTCAGATTTTTCATTTCATTTACCTTTTCTGTTTGTCTGTCTGTTTCTGTATTGTGTAGAGGATATCGAGAAATATTTTGCATTCTCAAATCAAATTTTAGCATTGCTGCTTCGCCAGACTAAAAAAACGTTTATATACTTGGAAATCTTAGATTAAATTAGATATAAATGTTTACATGTCTTATTGATAAAACAACAGATCAAATGAATTTCAAAGGATAATTGACTCTTTCTTGTTTATTCATGTACTGTAGATTTATTACCAAGTTGTTCAATAATTCCATATACAAGAGGTGTGTTATGTACAGTTGTTTGGAAATAACAGTATCTATTTAATTTTAATTTTAACCCCATAGCAATTTGACTGAAACAAAGCTTGTAACTCCAAATATCAATTCTAAATGTCCCATTCTAACAGCATTGGGTTGTTCATATTTGCTGATGATGTTGATGCCGACACAGTAATTGTGACCAAATTAATATTGTTAATTTGAAGTTTAGTTGTTTGTAATACAAGTTACAGATTCTGTTCACATCACATCGAAAAATTAAATAATGATCAACAAATTAAAATTTCTTATTTCAAAATTCAACAGCCTTTCTTTACCATGAACACGTGTACATTATTATAAAAGGCTTTTTTATGTACAACGTTATTGTCACTGCAAATACACCTGTGACTATACAGTTTCTTCATAAACATTTATAATTGGATGCATTATGCTCACTATGCCACTATGAATGCACATATGTTTTTCTAAATTGCTTTTCATTCTCAAACGGCTTCTCGCCACTATGAACGCGCATATGTGTTCCTAACTTGCTCTTCTCGCTACATCTATAATCACATATATTACACTCAAAAGATTTCTCGCCACTATGAACGAGCATATGTCTTCGTAGATTGCCTTTCTGCGTACATTTATAATTGCATATATTACACTCAAAAGGTTTCTCGCCACTATGAACAAGTATATGTCTTCGTAAACTGCCTTTCTGTGTAAATTTATTATCACATATATTACA